>CM064967.1:63435875-63518054 GCA_032847665.1 Solanum chilense
TTTGTTTCTTAACATTTATACGATTTTCAAGTAAGGAGGATTATGTGGATCTTCTTGTACTATTTGATAGCGAAGAAGAGTTAGGTAATATCTTGATCTCTTTATGAATATCCCAAGAGTTTACATGATATATGTCATGTCCCGAGCCTACAACCTGGACATGGCTGACACTCGAGAATTATTGCTGGCCCCATACGAACCCTTGGTCTGACTTAACTCTTAGTGGAAGACTTACTCAGAAATAATATCCGAAATTTCAGAGACACATTTATACTATATTAGGTCCTATTACCCCCCTGAACTTATTTTATTAATAATTTTCTATCCCTTTTTGGCCCATGTGACATTATCTTGTGGGCCCAACGCTGCTTGACTTTTTTTTAAGCTAGTGCCATGTAGGCCGAAAAGGGGTAGAAAATTACTTATAAAATAAGTTCAGAAAGGGTAGTAGGACCTTTGTATAGTATAAGTGTCTCTGGAATTTCGGATATGGATTGAGGGGGTACTTGTGCATTTTCCCTTTAAAAAATAACTTTACTCAACTGTCTAAAAAGTAAAGTCAAAACAATTAGAAGTAAAACATCTAAGCAAATTTTTGAAAAAAAAAATTTGGTAGAATTCAATACTTAATATGATCCCGTAATATTAAAAAAAATAATATTAATTATTAAATTATTAATCTTTCTTTTTTCTCCGAACTCTGTCTTGCAGGTAATGTCACGCCTCGAGCCTACACCCCAGACATAACCGACAATCGAGAACTTTACTATTGCTGGCCCCAGCCCTTGACCTAACTTACTTACTCAGCGGAAGACTCTATGCATACATATAATGATCAATTGAACTATACTCAACTTGAAAGACAAAATAACTTAGAATATTTAAAAGTCAACATTCAAATTGGCTAAAATGACAACTCAAGTCTTAACACATGAAATGATATTGTAAAGACAACTAAACTACTAACTGTCTATTGAAGCCTCTAAAATAAAGAAGGATGTTGAGACGAGACCCTTGATCAACCTAACAATGAAACAAAGTAAAAGGAGTCCTCTGGAATGCAAAAAGGTTCACAACTGAATCTGGATTGCTCAACTTTAGCAATGGTGCGTTGGATGCCGATCCTCATTGCCTGCGTCTGCATTATGATACGATGCTGGCAAACTGGCATCGGTACATTGAATGTACGAGTATGCGAGTTGGAATGCTAAACAATACTAACATAGGCTTGAAAAGAAAATCTTAAAAATTTACCTGGATCAACTCAACTCTACAAGACTGAATTTATTTCAATATAAAACAATTTTAAACAAGTTCTATATAAAGAAAAACTATTTAATCATGATGTCAACTCTGTATGGATGTGTCACATCCTGATCCCACACCTTGGACATGGCCGGCCCAACGAACACTGCTGACCTTGAGCGGACCCTTGGTCTGACTTATTTAACTCAGCAGAAGACTTAACTCATTTATAAAAGTAAGGAACATTCTCAAATAAATACTTAAAATAAATAGTCTGTCCAAAATGACATTTTAGTCTCATGGTTTACAAATGAAATGAAAATACTCAGAACTAACTCTATCTGTTTATGAATCTTTAAAAAAAATACTAAGATGAATGTTAGGAACAACCCCACAATATGAAAAGACTAAAAGCGATAAAGGAGTCCTCCGAATACAAGGAGGCTCATCACTAATTATGGATGCTCAAACTGGATCTACGAGGCGCTGGATGCTGATCTTGTTTACCTGCGTATGCATCATAAGATGATACAGACCAACTAACATCAGTGCACTGAATGTACGAGTATGCAAGTTGGGAAGCTAAACAACAACTTAAAGTTGGACAACATTAAGAAGAACTTACCTTGGTTCTGTTCAACTCATGAAATACTAAACTCAATGTAAAACAGTAAAGACACATGCAATATATATATATATATATATATATATATATATATATATATATATATATATATATATATATATATATATATATATATATATATATATATATATATATATATATATATAAAGCTTGTAAAACAGTGTAAACAACTTAGTTCGTTAAAGAAATGCAATAAGAAATTCAACTTTACTTATATATGAAAGTAATATAGTTTCTCTGGGAGATTATCTAACCGACAACTATCATTATGAACCTAAGCGATGGTACAACATCTTACCTCACATTGCAAGAGGACTGTCCTATACCTTGCCATTAATATAGAACCTGAACTACTAAGTGAATTTACTAGTCTATGCTAAAAATCACTAAGGAATCATATCAAAAGTATGACCTTTCATTTGTCCATGTCAGCTACATGGTTTATGGGGGCTTGAGTTAGTATGAACTCACGTCCACATATCGGTGCTCAATACTACTCCCAAAATACTTAGCTCATACGTTTTAAAAACAACTTCTTCTTTGGTTTGAGGTAATTTTCTCAAACTTAGCTTTTAAAAGTTCTTTTGGAAATCATGGTTTCATCTTTACTAAAACTAGCCAAAGGCTCTGTTAGAAGTCTAGCTACCTTTCTTGCTCAAAATGTGAAAACATTTATACTCTTAGGAAATACTTTGTTCCCTTATAACTTTTGAGTTATGAACTCAACTCTTTACTCTTTGCTCAACTTGTAACTTTAACTCTTAGGGAATACTTAGTTCCCTTATAACTTTTGAGAATTGTATTCAACTCATTACTCTTTGCTCAACTTGTAGCTTGAGCCTTCAAAAGTTAAAATGTTTGTTTTTAGACTCTTGAAAACTTTTTTTTTTACTTGCTTCTTAACTTTTAGACTTACTTTTAACTTCTTTGACTTTGATCTTAACTTTCCTTGAATAAGATTATGGATTCAAGGTTCATAATCTCATGTTTATGGATAATTTCACGATGTTTAGATGTACCTTAAAATGTTGAAATCAACTAAAAAATATGGGTACATCACATAGGAACTAGTACGAAAAGATGGGTAAAGAATGGGGTCTATAGGCATCCTTGGCGCTTTGAGAAGCATGGAACGCCCGAGCCTGACGAACAGAGGCTGTCCTTAGAGGCTCTGGCTAGTGCAGCGCCCCAGGGCCTGTCAGACGGGAATTCCGACTTTTCTTTTTCATTTTTCATCTCTAAACTTTCTAAACTTCGATGTATTTTTCCCTAAACACTTAGGATCACTAATAATCTCAATACCCAATAGATTAGACTTGAGAAACAACCGGGAAACACGAATTAGATCAACTAAAGGCATACTACAACTTAACCAACAAGAATTCAACCATTGTTCTTCAAGAACTTCAATGTTTATCATTCGATCTACTCAAAATTTGCTGAATTAAACAAGTTGTTGTGTGGGTGAACTAACCCAACACATAAATATATCACATACCTTGATAGGGATCACCCCCGATGAATTCCACTCGAACATCTTGGCGTTCTTGATGAATTCTTGATCTTTTTTGCCTTCTACTTCTCTTCTCTTTTCTTCCATTCCCTAAGCGTGAATAACTTTTCTAAAACTAACTTAAGGCTTAGTTTTACCCATAATAAACCTTTAAACGAATTAGGAAATAGTTGGGTGGAAACACTACCTTACCCTTACTAAAATTTGGATTGAACTTTCCTAAATTCAATAACTTAACTTTCGAAAGACATAACTCCCCATAAAATATCAAAATCGGGCAAAACTTGGTGCCATTGGAAAGATCGTTCCAAGGGTTTTTTACCATATAAAGAACTTACTATAACTCATCCTGAGATAGAAGTTATGACCGTTTGAAAATGACCAAACTCACTTTTTAGACTTAGGAAATTTTCCAGATTTTTTCTATTTTTTCCTAAAGTGATAAATTTTAGTTTCTTAGATTATTCTTGGATATTATGAGTTACAAGATGTTATAGTATGCAAATATACAATCTAACTTTGAGATGTATGTAAAAGTACAAATAACTGTGTATATAAAATACATTTAACTTTTGTGGGAGTCTCTCTAATTGACAACCATCACTTAAGAGTTATAGTATTGATACAACGTTTTGTCTCATGCTGCCAGGGTCGTCCTATACATTGCCATTGGTATAAAACCTGAACTACTAAGTGGATTTACCAGTCTATGCTAAAAAGAGCTAAAAGAATCATCTGTATGACCCTTTTTTTACCCATGGTGGCTACATGGTTTATGGGGGTTGAGTTGTCTAAACTATCCCCCATATAAGTGCTCAATACTACTCCCAAAAATATTATTATATCAACTCTTATGTTTTTAAAACATACTTACTTCTGTGGTTTGAGATTAGTGCTCAAAACATAGCTCAATGGCTATCTTGGAAATCTCAGTTTCCATGCTTGCTTCATTTAGAGTAGTTAGAATAATTAAGAAGTGTTAAAACACTTTAGAAGGCTTAAACATACTGGATTACAAAAACTGGGTGAAGAAAGTAAATTAATAAGGTAAGAATAAAGACCAAACTACCCCTTTGAAGAAACCTATCCCCTAGAACAAGAACCAGGTTCTTGTAAGTTGCTTTTAAGTAAAGACACAAACACTTATTAAATTAAAAACCTTCCTCACTCAAGGAAGGAAAAACCTCGTTTTATTAATTCAACTATAAGATTTTGTGATTACAACTCAATAATCAAAAAGCCTTACCACTACTACCTCTCTAGATTGACTACAATCGATTACTTCTACTCTCCAAAAGGTCAAACCCACCTTTTGTTACAACCCTCACTGGAACTCAACCCTACAAGAATCCAAACCCACTCCTTGTACAATAACTCATAACTTACAATTAAGAATGAAACAAGAAGATAGTTTTACACGTTTAAAACTTTCTCACTCAAGAACTTTTTAAACTTAGCAAACCTATCGATCTTGAAGACTTCTACTCGATGAATAAATCTAACTTTTCTCTCTATGTGAAGTCGTGATATTCTATTCTGCGTATGTCCTCTTTTTATAGATATTCCTGCTGCCTTGAATCCTTATTAATTAAGGTAAGGAAATTGTAATCATGGTTGAACAAGGAGTACTGATTTTGTACAATCCCTTTTCTATACAACTTCCTTATTTAATATATTAATGTTTCCTTATTTGTCTCAACTTGTATTTTCATCATTCTTTAGTTCTTGTACACATTTTAGGTGGCTTCTTTGTTGCGACAAAATCGGCAACCAAATTTGGCAATCTTGCGACAAATTTGGCGATGAATCTGGCAAACCTTTTTAACACATATATTTGCATTTCTTGTCTATCATCAAAACTTTAGTCTTCTCTATTTGTAGAATTATCAGATTCTAACATATTCCCCCTTTTTGATGAAGACAAACCTGTATAATGCAACTATAATATCTTCCCCCTTTTGACAAATCAAAAAGAGTCCAATAACAGCTAATCAAAACCAGATAACAACCACAACAACAAGTGAAGCTCAGCCAGTTGAGCAAAATAAAGTGTTCTGGTGACACAAAGAAGATTAACAACACAGAGTGAATGATCAAAATAACTAGGTGCAGACAAGATGCTTTTTAAGTCGAAGTTTGACTAGGTTTGGTGGATGCAAAAGCAAGCATGTCCAGAACTCTGTCAACTCTTGCATTGTTAGCAAGCTGCTGCTGCACCAACTGATCTTTCAACCTGTGAATCTCAGTATTTGATGTATTAAGTTCAGCACGTAAATTCTGGTTTTCCAATTCAAGAGTGGCATATTTTTCTTTTGCCACTTTGAGTTCACTGAGTAATTGAGCAACGGGACCAGATGTACGTGGAGAAGCATTTGCAACCTGCTCCGACTCCATGGGAATGCCACAATCAACAAGAATGGTTTGAGTAAACATATCTGCATGAGTCAAAATCCTGCCTTCTCCCAATGGTACTTCAAATGCATCAAACACTCTAGTTAACAGATTTCCAAAAGCTAATTGATGAGAACCTAGTTTAGGATCAACAATTCTAGCAAGATGTTTGATAATCAGTATGGGCCAGTCAATGCGTTCTTTGCACTCAAGAGCATTCATAAGTCCCATGTCTCTTATGGAGGCAATGTGACGTTGGTGACCTCTAGGTAGTATCACCTTATGTACTATCTCAAAGAGAAGCTTATGAAATGATCTCATAATGCCCTTTAAAAAAATTTGTGCCATAGAATTGACTCTACCTTGAGAGAATTTAGCTGGCAAGCTAGAATGTTCATCAAAACCCCAATGATACTCATTAATACCCACAGATGGTATATGCAAGATTTCCCCAAGTTTAGTTGCATCAAAAACAATGTCAACTCTCTTCACATTAGACGATACCACATCTCCTTCCAAGATTACCAAATTTGTATAGAAATCTACCACTTCTTGTTCATAAATCAGATTAGGTTCAAGAAATAACTCCTCCCACCCCTGAAACCTTAGTAATTCACAAACCTGCTTGACTATATCCATTGATAGTATATCAGGGTGAAAGGTTCTAACTCTAAGAACTGTTTTGGTTTGAAAATACTTTCTCTTTCCCACTTTGAGAAATTTATCCACATTTCTTTTTGCAGATTTTGATTTTGACTGAGGAGTTTCAGAATGTTTACCCTCAGAGACATCATCAGTTTCAGAATCAAGATTCATTGGAGAAATAGATGAGTGAACAGGAGACTTACCCAGATGACGACCCTTCACACTAGATGTTGCATCATCAGCTGGTTTGACCACATTCGCACTCCGAGTCACTGGCCTGTGTGGACGAACCTGTTTAACTGCAATGTGCTTTCTTAGACGTCTTGGTTTTTTAGGGTGAAGTGTGCTCAGAAGAATGTCATCATTGATTGGATAATGTGGAGATGGTGGTGGATTTTGAGGAGTGGTTTTGTGAGATTGGGAAGTAGAGGGATTTTTTGGGACACTGGTTATGGGAGTTTCTGGATTTGGTGGTAATGCGGTTTCTTGGACTGGTGGTGGTGGTGATTCTATGACGAGTGGTGGTGGAGATGCAGACGGATCTGATTTGGGTGAGGATATAGATGGTTTGGTTGGGAGTTGGCTTTCTTCCCCTTGATTAAGCACAATATCAACGACGGGGTTCTCTTCCTCTTGAGAAGATGCACTGTCAGATGAATTTTCATCATCTGAGTAAGCAACGAGTGTATTAACCATGGTGATGAAGAGGATTTTTTTTCTTTTCTCTGAAGAATGAAGATGAGAAAGAGTTGGTTGCTTGTTTAGAGAGAGTGCTTTATTGGGAACGGTTTTGATGTTGTATTCGAAGGGTTTGAGTAATTATGGGGGATTGACATCGAGGAGACGTGTGCTTTGACGGTTGCACCTGCTTTTCAGAGACGTGACATAGGAGAGAGAAGATGAAATTGTTTCCCCCCTTTATTATTATTATTTTTTGACAGCTAAGTGTAAAGCAGTTGTAGAACCAACTTGACTGAACCTGGTTCATATCTCCTTAGAACTTGGTTGGGCAGAATTCAATCTAAAAAGATGAGCCCTAACTCAAGTCTATTTTTCTGAAATATTTCTCTTCCTAGTGCCTTGGTGAAAATATCAGCAACTTGATCCTCAGTTTTGCGTAACTTCATTACTATGTTTCCTTTTTCAACATTATCACGAAGAAAGTGATGTCTAACATCTATGTGTTTGGTGCGTTTGTGTTGAACTGGATTTTTGGCCATGTTCATAGCACTTGTATTATCACATAGAATAGGAATACAACCTGTTTCTATGCAAAAATCTTTAAGCTGCTGTTTTATCCAAAGAAGTTGGGCACAACATGAAGCAGCTGCAACATACTCAGCCTCCGCAGTAGATAAAGCCACTGAATTTTGTTTTCTAGTTGCCCAAGATATTAAACATGGTCCTAAAAAATGTGCCATCCCAGAGGTACTTTTTCTATCAACCATATGTCCTGCATAATCTGCATCAGCAAATCCTTTTAAATCAAAGGAGTCCCCAGTTGGATACCATAGAACCAGGTTCATTGTGCCTTTTAAATATCTCAGGATTCTTTTAACAGCTTTTAGATGTGATTTCTTGGGACATGACTGAAACCGTGCACATAGACCAACACTGAACACTATATCAGGTCTACTGGCAGTAAGGTATAGGAGTGATCCAATCATACCTCTATATTTAGTGTCATTTACTGGTGAACATGATTCATCTTTTTCAAGCTTTGTTGTTGTCCCAATAGGTGTGTCATTTGACTTAGCTTCATTCATATCATACTTCTTCAGTAATTCCTTGATGTACTTTTGTTGATGAATTGATGTTCCAACTGGAGTTTGCTTAATTTGGAGTCCCAAAAAGAAGTTTAACTCTCCCATCATACTCATCTCAAACTCACTATTCATTAGTTGAGCAAATTCTACTCTCAGTGAGTCATTGGTTCCTCCAAATATGATATCATCTACATATACTTAGACTATGAACAGATCTTCACCTTGTTTTCGAACAAACAGTGTATTATCAATTTTTCCTCTTGTGTCCATGTGTGAGAAGAAAAGTGAACAATCGATCATACCATGCTCTAGGTGCTTGTTTTAGCCCATAGAGTGCTTTGTCCTGTTTATATACATGATCAGGATACATGGTATTCTCAAAACCTGGGGGTTGTTTCAGATACACATCTTCTTGCAGATAACCATTTAAGAAGGCACTTTTGACATCCATTTGGTAGAGTTTAAACTCCATGTGAGCAGCATATGCGACCAATATTCTGATTGCCTTAATTCTTGCTACTGGTGCAAAGATTTCATCATAGTCTATACCTTCTTCTTAATTGTATCCTTGTAAAACTAGCCTAGCTTTGTTGCGTACTATTTGACCTTGCTAATCGAGCTTGTTTCTAAACACCCACCTTGTTCCTATTACCGTCCTATTTTGAGGTTTTGGAACCATGTTCGATACTCTGCTTCTTTCAAACTGATTGAGTTCTTCTTGCATGACACTAATCCAATCAGAGTCTAGTAGTGCTTCCTTTATTTTTTTGGCTCAATCAGGGACACATAGGCAGAGAATGCACACATGCTACGTAATTTGGATCTTGTAGAGATGCCTGAGTTAAGAAGAGTAAGAATGTTTTGCAAAGGGTGAGAGCTTTGATGTTTCCAACTGTGAGTTGGAATGTTTACTGGCTCTTGAGGTGCAGAAGAACCAGTTTCATTAGTAGACTTATCTCCCATTTCAGGTGTTTTATGCGAGGGTATAGATTCTTCTCCCCATATTTTTTTATTCTGATGGCTTGGAGCAGGTTCCCTCATTCTGTTCATACTCTAAATTTCCTTCAACTTCACTACTATTTTCATTAAAGACAACATGAACACTTTCTTCTACATGGTTTGTTCTTTTATTCAGTACCTTGTAGGCTTTTCTTTGTGATGAGTAGCCCAGAAAAATTCCTTCATCACTCTTGGCATCAAATTTTCCCAAATTGTCCTTGTCATTGTTGTGTATAAAGCATACACACCCAAAGGCCCTAAGATGTGCTAAATTTGGTTTTCTTCCTTTTAGCAGCTCATATGGTGTTTTGTTTAACACTGATCTGATCATAAATCCGTTTATTAAATAGCATTCTGTGTTCACTGCTTCAGCCCAATAGAATTTTGGAAGTTTGCTTGAGATTAACATTGTTCTTGCAATATCTTCCAGTATTCTATTTTTCCTATCAACTACACCATTTTGTTGTGGTGTTCTAGGTGCTGAGAAGTTATGCTCAATCCCATTTGTAGTACAAAATTGTAGGAATTGTGCGTTTTCAAACTCCAGTCCATGATCAGATCTGATGCTAATTATTTCTGTGTTGAATTTTCTGAACCAGCTTTGCAAAGATTTCAAACATAGTGAATGTCTCATCCTTTGTTGCAAGAAACAATATCCAAGTGAATCTTGAGTAGTCATCAACTATTACAAACACATATCTTTTTCCACCCCTGCTTTGTACACGCATTGGTCCACACAAATCAATGTGGAGCAGTTCTAGTGGCTTGATAGTACTTACTGTCAACTTTGGTTTGAAGGATGATCTAACCTGTTTTCCTTGAATGCAGGTTCCACATACTTGGTTGTCCCTGAAACTTTTGGTTGGCAGTCCCCTAACCAGGTCTTTAGATATGAGTTTATTTATAGTTGTCATGCTAATGTGTCCCATTCTTTTGTGCCATAGCATGGAGCAATCAGAGACTGCACTTAGACATTTAAGAGTATCTTTCTTAGAGTCAACAATCTTGGCTTTGTACACATTCTTGTGTCTCTTACCTAGTAGAACCAGGTTCCCAGTCACTGAGTTTGTTACTCTGCATTCCTTTTCTGTAAAGAGAACATTATTTCCTTTATCACATATTTGAGATACGCTCAATAGATTATGTTGTAGGCCATTCACATAGTATACGTTCTCAATTGCATGAGTATCCATTGATCCCACCTTTCCAATTCCCTGAATTTCACCAGTTTTTCCATTACCAAAGGCAACATTTCCTCCTTTGATATTCTTAAGTGAGAGGAAGCTTCTTTTATCTCCAGTCATGTGTCTGGAACATGCACTATCCAAGTACCATTGTTGTTGCTTCCTCTTCACTGATCCTTGCAGTTTAATTTTGGGGATTAGATTTTGGTACCCAAATCCACTTTGATTTATGCTTAGAGAATGGATGAATAAGATTTTTTCTGGCCCATCTAGGAAGAGATTTGACTGTAGGAATTTGTTTTTGCTCATTGGTTTTCTCATGATGAGGTTTTCTCAAAGATTTCAAGTTTTTATTATGAGCAGTTTGTTTTCTTTGACAATCGTGACTTTTATGCCCTACCAGTCCACAGTGCATGCATAGACAATCTATGTTGGGATTTTTTACTTGAGAGCTAGTTCTATCAAAACCTATCCCATGTCTCTCAGATGTACGATTCTTGTGAATGTTGTCAAGCAATATGGAGGACCTGGTCCATCTCATTCTATTTTCAGCTTCAATTTTAGTCACAATAAGCTCTTTGGAGAGTGCTTCATTCCTTTTAGTTACCAAGTCTAGGTTTTTACTAAGTTCAGTATTCTTGGATAAAAGATGAAGATTTTGTTTTTCAAGATTCTTGTTTTCTTCTCTTAGTGATGCATAGTCTTCCATTATCAATTCCCTTTTTGAGTCTATGGTTTTATATGCATCAATGAGAGTGTAAAGTAAAGATTCTAGCTCCCTTTTTGAGTATGAGTTTAGATTGTCTTGTATGTGATGAAGACTAACCTTTTCATTCATATCTTCTTCTTCTTTATCCTGTTCAGAATCTGATCCAGCCATGAGTGCTAGTATGGTTTCTTGTGATCTGCAGGTTTCCTTTTCTTCCTTGGTTTCCACTGCTACAATAGCAAGAAAGTCATAATCATCTTCTTGTTCTAGTGCAAGAAGGGACTTGTTTTCTGTCTCATCACCCTCAGACTCTTCATTAGATGAATTCCCCATTGCTGCAAAGGCCCTTTTCATTGAGATATCTGCCTCTTGAGTTGTCATTCTTCTGTTTCAGGGGACAAACTTATCTTTCTTGATGTCTTTGCCCTTCTCAAAGTTTGCCTTTTTCTGCTCTAACGCCCAAAGTTGACAGAATTTAATGAAGTGATCCGGGCTCCCACACTTATGACAAACCTGGTCTTTAGTGTTTTCAGATGGTTTTTGAGGAGTTTTCTTTTGAAAGGCCTACCCTCTCTTTAGCATTCTGGTGAACCTTTTGGTTATGAGGGCAATATTTTCATCTTCAAAATCATTTGATGCAGTAACCTTTAGAACCAGGTTCCTTTCTTTCCTTTTTCCTCCAATTTCCTTTTCTTGGTTTTTCTTGAGTTCGTATGTGATGAGATTACCAATTAACTCATCCATGGCCAGTGAATCTAGGTCGCGGGCTTCAGTGATATCCTCGACTTTGCTTTCCCAAGTTTCAGGAAGGACACTCAAGAGTTTCCTTACTGCCTTTCCATTAGGAACTATCTCTCCCAAGGAGTACATCTCATTGATGATGGAAGTGAACCTGGTGTGCATGTCTTGTATAGTCTCTCCTTCTGCCATCCTGAACAGCTCATATTGCCTGTTCAAGTTATCAATTTTGGACTTCTTGACTTGTGTTGTTCCTTCATGAGCGGTTTGTAGTGTTTTCCATATGGCTTTGGCATCTTGAGAAGACGATATTCGATTGTATTCGTCTAGTCCTATGCCACAGATCAAAATTTTCTTGGCTTTGGCATTGTTTTGGATTGCAAGCTTGTCTTCAGCATTCCATTCTTTTCTTTCCTTTGGGATTTTGGTGATTCCATCAGTTGCAGTTTTCATAGGTATAAATGGTCTATCTAGAATTACTCCCCATAGATCAGGGTTTTCGCCAATAAGATGGTCCATCATACGATTTTTCCACCATCCATAGTATTTTCCATTGAACACTAGTGGTCGTGTTTGTGAAGTTCCCTCTTGTGGGGTAGGTGGTGCTGCCATTGATTCTTTTCAAGGTGTGAATCTTTTATCGAAAAGACCTGCTCTGATACCAATTGAAGAAACCTATCCCCTAGAACAAGAACCAGGTTCTTGTAAGTTGCTTTTAAGTAAAGACACAAACACTTATTAAATTAAAAAGCCTTCCTCACTCAAGGAAGGAAAAACCTCGTTTTATTAATTCAACTATAAGATTTTGAGATTACAACTCAATAATCAAAAAGCCTTACCACTCTTCCTTCCTCGATTGACTACAATCGATTACTTCTACTCTCTAAAAGGTCAAACCCACCTTTTGTTACAACCCTCACTGAAACTCAACCCTACAAGAAGCCAAACCCACTCCTTGTACAATAACTCGTAACTTACAATTAAGAACGAAACAAGAAGATAGTTTTACACGTTTAAAACTTTCTCACTCAAGAACTTTTTAAACTTAGCAAACCTATCGATCTTGAAGACTTCTACTCGATGAATAAATCTCACTTTTCTCTCTATGTGAAGTCGTGATATTCTATTCTGCGTATGTCCTCTTTTTATAGATATTCATGCTGCCTTGAATCCTTATTAATTAAGGTAAGGAAATTGTAATCATGGTTGAACAAGGAGTACTGATTTTGTACAATCCTTTTTCTATACAACTTCCTTATTTAATATATTAAGGTTTCCTTTTTTGTCTCAACTTGTATTTTCATCATTCTTTAGTTCTTATACACGTTTTAGGTGGCTTCTGTGTTGCGACAAAATCGGCAACCAAATTTGGCAATCTTGCGACAAATTTGGCGATGAATCTGGCAAACCTTTTAACACATATATTTGCATTTCTTGTCTATCATCAAAACTTTAGTCTTCTCTGTTTGTAGAATTATCAGATTCTAACATATTCTAAATATTCGGATTTGGACTTTCCTTGTTCAAACAACCCAACTTCCAAAGGGCATAACTCACTCATACGAAATTGGAATCACACAAACTTGGCGGCGTTTGAAAGATGGTTCCAAGATATTTTCAATTATATGTGGAAGTACACCTAAATCATCTTGAGCTTGAAGTTATGTCCGTTTAAAGTTGAGCAAAACTCACTTTTTTAACTTACTTAAAATTTCTAATTTTTCTTATACTTTGGAAAAATAAGTATTACATGCTCATTAAGGTCAAATGAACTTTCCTAATAGTTGTCTTTATTGTTAAATCGTGTGACTTGTCCAATTAATGATTCGTTACAGACAAAGTCAATGTAAGAGACTATGGATAGTGTAGATGATAACATGTGACTGATATGATCCACATATATTAAGTCAATTTTAAAATGATACATGATATTGATTGTTAATGTTTTCATTAAGTTGTTGTCAATCCTATAGTGTCTAATGTATCAAGTTAGTATTTATAGTTGTTTTTTGTTGACATTTTCCATGAGTGGTGACTATTTGTCTTCACCTTTTCATTTGTCGTACCCCAAAAGTCCCAATTGACCTTAAAATGAGTATGTATGAATTATCTGAGAAATACATAATGGACAATCTTATGATACTACGTGTGTGCATGTTGACATCTTCTTGAGCGTGAGTGTTTGATTCTGAATCTTAAAATTCTCTAGTTTCATTTACACTATATATTTCGGGGATCCTCTCTTCCGAGGTTGACACATACAAATAGAAGAGACCATTTTCATATAGTTTTCATGAAATAATACATAGAATGTCTGAAAAATAATTGAACTTAAATGTTTTTTATGTGATAAACGGTCTCTTTTATGATTCAAGTTCGTATCAAGTGAAATTCTTGCTAGGTAGAAGAGTGAATTGTGAGTCTGTATGACATTGAAGTTTTGTACTCTTTCAGAATAAGTAGTTTAAGTTTTTTGTATTTTTATAAGTTTGTATGTTACCTACTTGTAAGTTTCTAAACTTAAACTACAGTGTTTTTAGAGAGAAAAATAAGGCATTTACGGTGTTTAAGCCTTCAAAAGTAGGTTTTCATAAGTTACAGGTGACCGAGTACGAAAAAGTAAAACGATACAAAGCGATCAAATAGTTTGTTGCCATAAAGTGATTATGATGTCTTCGCATGTTCACACGCGGCTCCGCATCTGTAACTTACTGAATTTCAACTAGAGGAAGAATTGTTGTAGAAAAATGTTGGTGTGTGGTAACCAGAAGTGCTACAATTCTTAATATAGGAATGCATCTCACTTACATTTCAAATTAAGTCAGAGGCGACAATTTTACCACACTACTTGATATGGGAAATCATTTGTGACTGAAACGGCAAATGCATTGACACAGTGCGTGTGTAAGACCTAGTTGTAATGACCCATTCGGTTATTTTTGGAAATTTTTGTAAAGTTATTATTTTACCTCTCTCGATATTGTCCCTGAATCGAATTCTCATTTGTGTTTCAATAATTCGATTTTGTACAGAACGACAAGTATAGTCAGTTTTAAAATATGATTTGTATATACAGGATTCCAAACAAATCCTGATGGTCCTTTCGATGTTTTGAGAGTTGGATAATTTTTCTGGTTCATGAGTTATATAACCTTCGCATTTGTGATAGGCCTTCTGATTAAGAAAACCTCACTTAAGCCAAGGCATGATCTGTAAAGCGAAGGGCGAACTTTAGCGGGGTTAGCTTAAGTGAGCCAAGGGTTGCTTTAGCTGTGCTCACTTAAATAGATCTTGGTTTACAAAAGTGAGATCCCCCACTTTAAGTGGGGTTGCTTAAGGGAATCCTTGAGACATCTAAGAGGGATTTTGGCCTGCCATTTCAGGATTCAACCCCAATTTTCTATTTTTTTAGCTTTGTAAAATCCTTGTAGGCGAATTTAGAAAATATTTCTTGGGCTAAGACATTTGGGCAACCCTTTGTGACACTAAAACTGCAATTTCTTTAATCATTTATGGATTTTAAAATCAAATATTGGTGTAACATCTAGAAAATTTATTAGCTAAAGCCTGAACCATTCATAATTTACATATAAGTTTGTATCAGATTATTTTTATATTGATCATAGGTGTAAAGGTCAATTTTTAGTGCGGGAATGGTTTTGGATATGAATTGAAGTCATAAGAACCCCCTAGCACAGAGTTGATTTGAAAGCTTCCTTACCAAGTAAGTTTTGACATAAGATTCTACTTACAAAGCCACCTAGTTTGCCTCATTTTGAGTTCGGAGTAAAAAGTTATGACTATTTTATAGTAGAATGTCAAATCACAGTTTCCTGAGATAATTTCTACTAATTGCTTCTTCGGATTGTAGAAATTTCAAAGACCCGTGCTATCAACTCATAAAAAACTTTAGAGAATACAAATATCGGGGTCCATTTCCTATGGGACTATTCTACGGTCTGTAGATCTTCTACCGGTCATAGTTTTGATCAATCTAATAAATTTTTTGATCCTAAAGTGTACGACCCCAGAATTGTTTTTGCACTAAGACTCGAACCGTTCTTCATAGTGAGTGAGATTTTTGCAAGGAATTTAATTTTTTTTGAGTGTTTAGAGCACTAGGTGTATCACCTTAAGTTCCAAGAAGAACCAAAGAGAAAAGAATTCAAGTCATTCTTAAGTTTTCCTATATTTTGGGTAAACTTCAAATGGCCATAAGTTTTAGTACAGAATGAGTTAGAATACTCATAAGATAATGAATCATAACCCTTCGAGTCCTCTTTCCAACGCCACCAAGTTTGCTAAATTCCAAGCTCTAAGTAAAAAGTTATGACAGATTTACTAGCGTCGCACAAACAAGGCAATAGCTCTGCGATGCAGAGTCAATACGGACCTCACTGCTTGTTGGAAAATAATTCCAACTCCCAACTCATTTTATTTATATATTAGGGGTATTTTAGTCCTAAAAAACTTTAGGTCATCTAAATTTCCCTAAACGTGTCGAAAATCAGTTTTCACAAATCAAACCCTTTCATTCAATCCAAAGATTGTATTCTCAAAAAATTCAAGAAAAGCTAAGGCGAGGGTTATTTTTTCCAGATTTTCCTTCAAGTTCTTTTAGAAGATGATTCTTTCATGTATATAAGTTTCAATAGTGTTAGGTTTGTTCACCCACACACCAATCATGTTAATTTCAGCGTTAAATTTGTTATAGAAAGTTTCAGCTTTGATGTTCTTGGTATGTATTCATGAAATTATTTCATTCTTGAATTGGGTTGAGATTGAGGAGTTCTTAAGGTTATCTTGTTAGATTTAGATTCTTGTGTGCTTGTGCTGGGTATCTAAATCTAAAGAGAGACTGTGAAGAAGAATTGAAGTTAGGTGAGTCGGGGTTAGAAAACAAAGAAGAAATTTTGTTGGTCGAAATTTGGAACCTAGAAGAAATTTCGTTGGTCGAAATTTGGAACTCACTTTGCATTGCGCAGTCACTTCCCAGATTTGGGAAATTTTGTTTTGCGACGCGGAGCTAACACGAGGTGTTCTGCTTCAAAAGACGTTTTCAAAACCAAATTTTAAAAGCCTCCTCGCATCGCGGACCCACTCTTAAATATTGATTTTCAGTCTTTTCTTATGTTCTGCAATCTAAAATCATTCCTAAACATCCTGAGATCTTTCCTATAACAAATCACAACCTTGAATTCATAAATCACATTCAAGGTAGATTTGAGAGTCAATATTGAGAATTCTTTGATCATTTTTCAAAAATTTCCCTTTTAGTCTTTTTGAAGAGTCCCCTATAATTTCAAATTGCTTGTTTCAAGACTCGAGCAAGTGAGTATAAGAGTGAGAAAAATGTAGTCATGAGTCTACCTTTTCATCACGAGATCTTTCATATTATGAACCATAACTCTTGAATTCATAATTCACAATCAAGAGAGATTTAAGATTAGAGTTCTAGAAAGTCTTTGAGTTAAATTGTGAATCTTTTCAGATCAACAATTGATTCGACTAAATTTTGAGGAAGTAAGTAAGAGAATGAGAAGAGTCGTATACAATAATTCCTTATTGATATTTTGACCCTTGAGTTGAGTCGTTCATGCCCATAACTTCCGCAGGAACTCCATTAGTAGAGTACCTTTGAGAGGAGTAATATCTTCAAGTTCTAAGCCGTGAGTATTGAGTTTGATCAATGGTCATTGAAAACATTGCATTGAGTCGTTCACATCCATAATTCGGCATGAACCATATTTTAAGAAGTCTTTTACAAATGTTTAAACTTTGTTTAAGACTTAAGTTTTGAGTTAGTAAAGAGTAAAGTTGAAGTTCTTTTCTTTAAAGTAGTATATGGGGACTACGTATTTCCAAAGAGATTTAGAATGTTTTCACAATTAAATAAGAATGGAAATTGAGAATTCCAAAGAGCCTCCGGGCTAGTTTTCAGATAAGAGTAACCGCTTTCTAAATGAAGCAAGAGAGAAAACTGAGATTTCTAAGATAGCCTTTGTGCTAAGTATTTGAGCACTTATCTCAAATCACAGAAGAAGTTATTTTTAAAACATATGAGCTAATTAAGTATATTTTTTGGAGTAGTATTGAGCACCATATAGGATGCGAGTTCATATTAACTCAAGTCTCCATAAACCATGTAGCCATCGTGGATAGAAATGGGTCATAATTTTTAGATGAACTCTTTTCATAATAGACTAGTGGATCCACTTAGTAGTTCAGGTCCTATACTCTGGCAAGGTGTAGGATGACCGGGCAGCATGGGCCTAATAACTCTGTACCATCACTATAGTTATTAAATCATGGTTCCGTTAGAGAAACTCCTAAAATATTACTTGCATGGTTCCTCAAGGGGTTCTACTTAGTGTGAATGGAGGTATGTGACTTCATTCATGCATTGCAACGGTAGACTTTGAGAGGGATTATGGTATGTTCTTTTATGATATTATGATTATGCATTGACATCATATTTCAAATAGTTTTCCTTTATTTTTTATTATGTTGCACTTGTTTTAAACTACTTTATATTAAAATAAATTCAGTTAAGTATCAGGAGTTGAGTAACTTAAGTTTAGTATCTTGAGTTGATATGTGCTTCATTGAGTCAAGTATCATATCTTTGAAGTTGAGTATCTTATCCTTGAGTACTTTTGAGTTGAGTAAGTTGAGTAGTTTGAGTATCCTTGAGTTGAGTAAGTTTGAAAAGACGTAAGTATGTTTTTATTTTTATCAAGTTCAAGCATATGTTATGATTTAGAATTCCCCTTACATTCTTGTACATTCCACGTACCGAGTCATTAGACTTGCATCTTCTCATGATGCAGATATATGTATTCATATCTTCAATAGGAGCTTTGTTGATACATCCAGGAGTTCGAGTTAGCTATGGTGAGCCTCCTTGCTTCTGGAGGATTTCAGTTACTTTTCAATTTAGTTAAGATGTCGTGGGTCTTGTCTCGACTTCCATCTTTATCAGTTAGATGCTTCGTAGATAGTCAGTATAATTGAGAAGTCTGTATAATTTATTTTATTAAAAATTTAAAGACTAAAGTTGCCTTATTGTGACGAGTTGTATATATTTTATTATATAGAGTTTTCTTTGGCCTCAAAATATATATTTAGTTTATGAACTTTTATTTTAGTTTTCAGCTTTTCCATGCTTAAGTTAGTTTTCCGCTTGTAGTCAGCCAGGATGAGGGTTTGCTTGGGGACCAACAATGGTTCTTGAGTGCTTTCCGGCCACATCTAGGGTGTAGGCTTGAGTCGTGAAATAAAAGTTTTGTATAAATTCTGCATATTGCCTCTACGGTTCGTAGAAGCTTCTACGGGTTCTAGATTGGAACTGTAGAATGAAATTTTCACCTTAAAATTTAGTTGATATCCAAAAATTGGATTTATGATCCGTAGAACACACCACAAACCATACATTGTCCCATGAATGGTTTTTGTCACCTTTTTAAGAAGATTATTTCAAAGTTTTTTTCATACATTCTAAGTCTAAAACCACGCCTTTTACTCTAAGTTAAGGTTTAAACTATTGTTAGATGATCTTTTACGTTCACTAACGCTCCAAGTTATTAGAGCAAGGTTCCAAGAGGATAAAATCCATGGTTCGAACGTTCTTCGAGTTTTCACCTATATCACCAAGTAATGTGTTCTTATAGTTATGTGAGGGTATCATAGTGTTGGATTGAGTTCATCTTCACGCCTTACATCTACTTTCTATTTGTAAAGAATAATCTAGGGTTGCATCCTCAGTTTTTATAATTCTTGAGATGAGTTTCGTTGTTGAGTTCTAAATTATATTCCTTCTTTTTGAGTTTTTACATCTTGCATTGAGATTATTGAGTTGATTGTTCATTTCTATTTTTTAGCATGAACCCTATTACTGAGTTATTATTGATTTATTATCGAGTTAGTTTGATAATCCTTTAACAGGACTTTTTTTTGGTCTGAAATTGATTTTTAAGAAAGTAAAAACGAGTTTTAAGTAGTGTTTAAAGAGTGATTATAGTAAGAGTATAGGGGAACTAAGCATTTCCAAATGTATTTGTTTTTACATCAGGAAAAGCGAACTTCTGATCTGTTAATGAGTTAATGAGTTTAGAGATATTCCATAGCAGTGTTGTCTTTTAAAGGAATCTTTTGAGCAATTATTACAAATTGAGAAAGACTATATATAACATATTTGAGAATGAGCATATATTTATTGGGAGTACTATTATACACTGATATGAGGATGTTTTTAGACAATCACATTTTCATAAACGATGTAACCGGTATGGGTAATGGATTATACTTTTTAGATGACTCCTTAATATTATTTCGAAAGAGCTTTAGTGGATCCACTTAGTTGAGAAGTTCTATATCACGACAATATAGAGGACAAATTTTGTAGGTTGGGAAAGACGTTGTATCCTCGCATTTCTCATAATGATAGTTTTTGGTCAGAAAATCTCCTAAATAAAGTTAAAAGTGTATTTTATCATATAACTTAATATGTTGAGTTCAATGCTGAGTAAGTATTTGTCTGTGTTTTAAGTGAAGGAGAGAGACAGGACTTGCTAGGAATTGAATCAATAGGCTCAGGGGTATGCCCCGTATCGGTTCAAATGATTTCACTTATTTATTTCTTTACATTCAAATTATTATATATTTTTATATCTATTACAATACTTTCATTCACTCATTTAGCTTCGGCAATATTATGTACTTGTACAATCAATGTGTTGATTCCATTCAACCTGCATCTATTTATGATTCAAATATAGGTTTTCAAATCATCAACAAAACACTTTGTTGAGATCAGTTTGCACTCCTTGTTAGATTTTGGTGAGCCTCTTTGCATTTTAGAGGACTCAATTTCTATCTTTTAGTTAGTTGCTTGACGTATTGTGGGCCTTGTCCTGACATCCATATTGAACAATATAGTGTCAGTTTAATTGTTGAGCGTCTTTGTAAGCGTGAGAGTCTTTCCATTATATAGAGAAAACAAAGATTGCACATCCCCTAATGATCCGCCATTCCCATCCCTGAAGATCATCTATTCTATCTCTACAAATCTGTTATTAAATCCCTGTAATCGGCCTTGCTATCCTTCTAACTCTGCAATTCTATCACAATATTTAATTCTTTTGATTCGAAAACAAATGTATATAATCATTCTAATTTATATCACTATGAAATTACATTAATATATACAATCATTTAGTTGTCCATCATGATAACATAGAGACTTCATAGATAGTTAGTTCTGAGTATATTTTAGTATTCCTTTTGTTAAACTGTTTTCTTAGGTATTATTGTTATCAGAATATTTTGAGACAGTAAAGTAATTTGAGATTAAATAGTTTAATTGCGTTTTGAAGCTTAATTTCTCTTGAATTAGTCATTAGCTAAGTAGCCAGTTAGGCCAAGGGTTCGCTTGTGGATCATCATGGTTCTCGAGTGCCTACCACGTTCAAGGTGTAGGCTTGGGTGACAATTGTGATTTTGATTGGAAAATGTTTCCAATAACTTGAGTTCTAAGCTAAAATGGTGATTGTGTACTGATTTTCACTCCTTTTTCAAAATGATTTTCACCAATGAGTTCTAAATGTCTTGGAAAACATATTCAAGTAAATATTTTTGGATTCAAACCTCATTTCGGAATTGGGTTGTTCAGTTGATTTGACCCATTTCTCAAAGTGAATGATTTGGGTGGTATTATTAGTTCTGGAATCTTATTTTGATTACTTGATTGAATAAGATTGTGTGTCTTTGCACATTGCTCAGAAAGGGAAAGATCAAGTCTTAAATTAACTTTTGATTGAACTGAGCCAACTGATTTCTAAACCGTTTAAAACTAGTAGAATCCTTTATTTTCCTTCACTGTGTGTTGGGGAGTAACGGAAATGAAGTGATGTGTTCAATTATTTCACTTGATATCTTAATGAATAAAAGTGGTATTAATGAAAGAGACAATGTGTTGATCGAAATATTTTGTGAATTGCCTTGGTGTAGACGCTAAATATATTGATTAATGAAGTGCTTTGATAGGATTATTGTGGACTTGAATTGTTTGAGTTGTTATCTCTTTCTTATCGTGTGAAATTTCTTATTTGTATTGATTTGTTTATACTGTGATAAGACATGTGGTGATCATGCCGATGAGTAATGGTTCCATCAAGAGATATGATATAAAGCTGTTGGGAAATGGTTCTAACTAGTGATATGATATAAAGCCCTAGGAAACAAGTTCCAACTACTAATATTTTACTTAAAAGAGATGGTTCCGACAAGTTATATGATAAAAAACGAAGTGAAATAGTTCCATCTAGTGATATAATATAAATGCGAAGGAAAAAATGGTTCCGACTAGTGAAATTGTGCCGAAAAGAAAAGGTTTCAGCAAGGGTTTGATCTAATGGATACTTTTAATAGATCTACCTGATACTTGAGAATTACTTACTTGGTACGTGTGATTGGAATACTTGAAACTTAATGTTTTCTGAACTACGATTGTTGGACTATGATTGTTAAGCCTTGGGAATTATGTATTATAAAATTGTTAGGTTGGACTGATTTATGCCGTTTGTAGTTTGAGGAGTTTTGGTTTGAATAAATGGAGTATCAATATTCTAGAATAAATTTGCTTTATTTAGTAGTTGTTTGCCGAGTACAGTGTCGTTTAGTAATCACTCCTTGCTTCTAAATTTATGTAGGTTCCGAGCCTAGTTTATGTGATTGCTCTTTCACCATCCTCCGTGTCTCAACAAGCATTTTAGATATAGCTGCTTGTCATCCCGGCGGACCCTCTTCTTCCTTTATGTTTATGTTTTGTTCTATTTGTAAAATAAAGACTTTTGAAACATATAATTATCTTTCAATTCTATTTTAATACATTAACGAATTGGACACGTTATAACAAGGTTTTGGATTATATTAGAATAACTAGTTTTTTTGCTCCTTTACTTGTCATGTTGTTCTTTCCGCATTTCCTAGCATTTTTTTTGGGTTTGAGGCTGACTTGTTATAGTTGGATTGTTTTACTTTAAAAATATTCAGACTTAACTGAATTAGAGTCGCCACGTACTTTTTAAAGAAAAATCAAGAAAACTAATTTTCAAAAGATAATAACAGTAAATCGATTGAATATATTTAAGGGGTTTAAGGTTCTTATTAATATTCTAGGAAGGTTATAAAAGCACCCAACATATCCACTAATGTGATTATCCGACAATCAACTTATTTTGCTAAAAGTGAATTAACTTAACTTGAATTGAAAAAATAAAATTATTTTTTATAGTTTCGTTTTGAAAGGGGGGAAAAGAGAAATATTGATGTACTAAGTGAGATACTTCTCAAAATTGTTCTTTAAGTCCTTTTGAAAGATTATTGATTAAGTTAAATTGTTAAAACGAAATGAGCGTATTCGGGGATTTAAATTTTCCAACCCTAAGATTAACGACAAATACTAACAAGCACAATAAAGTGAAGAGGGAAAGAGAGTTGGGCCCGAATCTGGTTTCTGTCCGCGTGGATCAATATTTGGACCTTAGGCCCAATCGAGTTAAAATGATTAATTTCTTTGGGCATTAGGCCCGATTTTTCACCTGTCCTAAAATTTTAACAAAATAATAATAATAAAAAAAGACAAGGGCTTCGGCCCAAAATAACAAAATACAGATTTTAAAAAATAAAGAGTGGGATTTTGGCCCAATCTTTTCAACTCCGACTCGCAACACTTTATTGCGTATACTTAATGTATACAATTTCCGCGACCTGTACACCTTTTTCCGAAATTTACTCTTCAATTTTTAAGGGCAGGCTAACTCGAATAAAAGAATTGGACTCCGTGGACCATTTCAAAGATGCAAGGGAGAATATTGTTGGGCTTTGTGGAGGCTTGTGAGCCGGCCCGACCCATTACTGAAACCCTAGGTTAACCATTTGGTTTTCCTATAAATATGATCCTTGTATTTGTAATTCTTGAGCAGCACAAGTGAAATAAAATCCTCCTGTTACAGTCGTGGAGTAGGGAAACCGAACCACGTTAAATTCTTGTGTGTCCCGTTTGCATTCCGTTTCTCTTTTTCTCTAGATTATTTGTGTGTGTTGTGTGTTTAATTCCCAACAATTGGTATCAAAGCGAGGTTTCAACAACACTGTAACACAAATTGTGAGAAATTGTCACCTAGGGTTCTTGTGTGAAGAACTGTGTGCAGGAAGGAGTGTGCCGCCGCCGTTCGCAAGCTACAGCCGTGCAAGACGCCGTTAAGGGAATTGCCGAAGGTGTGTGCGATTTTTTTTGTGGTGCAATATTTCTGACGAAATTACCAAGATCTGAAATTAGTTGTACCGAGTATCTCATTTAGTCCTTTGAGATGACAGAAGATGGGAAGTTCCGAATTGAGAAGTTCGATGGTACAGATTTCAGTTGGTGGAAGATGCAGATTGAAGATTTGCTGGTTCAGAAAGATTTGGACGTAGTGTTGGGTGACAAGCAAGGAAAATTGTCTGATGCAGAGTGGGCAGTTTTGGATCGGAAAGCTATGTCAGTTATCCGACTCTCGTTGACCAAGAATGTTGCGTTCAACATTCTTAAGGAGAAGACAGCGAAAGGCATCTTGGAAGCCTTGTCTAACATGTACGAGAAGCCATCTGCAGCAAACAAAATTTTTCTGATTAGAGAGTTGGTGAACACAAAGATGAAGGAAGGCAGTTCAGTTACCGAGCACATCAACTCATTGAATTCGATCTTAGCCAGACTTTTGTCAGTTGGCATTAAGTTCGATGATGAAGTTCAAGCTTTACTACTGTTATCATCATTGCCTGACAGTTGGTCCGGAACGGTTACAGCAGTTGCCAGTTCAGTGGGACCTAATGGATTCACCTTTGAGAAGATTCGTGATCTCGTTCTTGGCGAGGATGTCAGAAGAAGGAGCTCTGGAGAATCATCAGGTGATATGCTAAACGTCGTCAGAGGCAGAGGAAATAACAGAGGTAGTGGGAGCAGGAACCGAAGAATGAGTCAGTCGAAGGCTCGGGATGGCTCAGGTGTAACATGTTGGAACTGCAAGGAGGTGGGGCATTTCAGGAATCAATGCCAGAAAGACAAACAAGTCAACATTGCAAAAGACAGCGCCGACGAGGATTTGTTTATCTGTTGCGCGGAGAGCAATGTGGATTCCTGGGTCATGGATTCTGGTGCTTCTTTTCACGCTACCCACAGCAGTGAAGCACTGCAGAATCTGGTTATTGGAGACTTTGGAAAGGTAAGGCTTGCAGACGATAGAGCTCTTGATGTTACGGGCATGGGTGACATGGTGCTGAAGACGCCAGTCGGTTTCTGGACCTTGAAGGATGTCAGAGTTGTTCCAAGCTTGACGAAAAGTTTGATTTCTGTTAGGCAGTTGGATGAACAGGGACATCATGTGAAGTTCGGAAATGGGCAGTGGAAGGTCGTGAGGGGCAATCTTGTCATGGCTCGTGGAACAAAAAGAGGATCGTTGTATATTGTCGGATTACCGTCTGAGGGAGTGACCGTCCCAGTTCAGAAGAAAAACAAAGTCCGGTTCACAGAATCTCGTGGGCAGAAGAAGGTTGTCTTTGCAAGAAAGAAACCCAGAGCCACAGGTCAGATTCAGGATGAACGAGCAAGGAAAGGTTCAGGAAGACCAGTCAGAGGCGTTTGTGGCAGTGGGAGCACCGGCCGTGCTTCAGCCAAGGCTCCTAGAAGACAGTGGGTCAAGAGAACCAGTATTCCAGCTGTTGATACGTCTCCAGAAAATATCTTGCTGAGTATGGAGAGTGTTTGTTCTCAGGGAGTTCTAGGATCCGGCAGTTCGTGTCTCAAGTGGGAGCCGGTAGGGACCGAGGACGAGTCAAGGGCAGTTTCAGCCGTGACTGATGTGTTGAAGCTTCGGGGAGCTTCAACGGGCCTTTCAGTTGACTGATGAGAAGGCCGCTGTAGCAGGAAAGAGTTGAAAAAGATTACTAGACATACAAGTGTTCTAAGTGGATGACAGTTGAAATTCTTCAAGCCTCCAAGTGGGAGATTGTTGGGCTTTGTGGAGGCTTGTGAGCCGGCCCGACCCATTACTGAAACCCTAGGTTAACCATTTGGTTTTCCTATAAATATGATCCTTGTATTTGTAATTCTTGAGCAGCACAAGTGAAATAAAATCCTCCTGTTACAGTCGTGGAGTAGGGAAACCGAACCACGTTAAATTCTTGTGTGTCCCGTTTGCATTCCGTTTCTCTTTTTCTCTAGATTATTTGTGTGTGTTGTGTGTTTAATTCCCAACAAATATATGGAGTCCAATGGATTCAATTGAGGGAGTTCATACAAGGAAAGATGATAAGGATTAAGAGAAAGAATAATATATATACCTACTTTGTAATTGACAAACTCAACATAAGAAGCAAAACTAATATTTCAAAATTTGCACATCCAAAATCTAAACACATTAAAAAGATTCTTTTAACATAGGAACATAATCAAAAGAAATGAAATTGACAAGTATTGAAACAGTGAGTATATTTATACAAATCGATGAGAACCCTAAGGACTAACATTCACAAATTGGTCAACTTAAATATGTTTGACAGAAAACAAATACATGACAAAGAAAACTATACATAAACTGATCACAATTCAAATATAGTAATTTAAAATGAACAAAACCAACTAATCCCCCCAAATTTGCCACAGTGACAAAATACTTGGTAAACTCAAGATACCCAGAGAACTTGGTGGGTTGTTTTTTGTTGGAAAAACATGGGCTGCTAATAAGAGTGAGCTTGGGTTAGGAATTGAATTGTTGAATTGGGTCTTTTGAGTATTGGTGTGAATTTGGGTGTATTGAAAATACAACAAAGAATATGGTCAATTTGAATTAAGAAAAGGAAAAATCACCCCATGTACATATTTAATTGACAATATTATGGGTTTTAAATCTACTCTTAAAAAATTTCTTGCTTATAGCAGTTTAATTATGAGTTATAACATATCATTATGTATTTACAAATAAATTAAATTTTACTTTATTAAATATTTAGTCTTTTTATAATTTAATATTATTAAATTAATTAAATAAAGAATACATCATAATTATCTCTTACACAATTATAGAAATTTACATTAATTATTGTTCTTTTGGAATTAATTAAATATGTAATCCTTTTATAAATATATATTATTACTAAATTATTTAAATAAAAATACATCATAATTATCTCTTACACAATTATAAGGATTTACATTGATTATTATTCCTTTTTCCTAAAGTTACCCATGTTACCAATTCATCTTTCCTCTCTTTCAACCATATTTCGTTGAAACCGTTTTCAACATCTAAGTACGGATTAGGAGAAAATTTTCTCATACAACCAAAAGAGAGGGAGGATTCACAATTCCAATAATAAAAATTTTAAAATTTTCTACAAAATATGTGAATTTTTTTTTAGCATACTCTTCAAAAGATCCCTAGATTAGTAGAAACTACTTCTACTGTTGAAATACATGCTCCAATTAAAGTCAAGCATATGATAAATGTGCCTCAATAAGATCCATATATTTTTATCTTTTAGTGATTTTATTAGAAAAATTAACTCACTTGATTTCTTAAAAATTATTTTTCTTTCAATTTTATTAGTGATTCTGGTACATAGACATGTTTATTTGTTGAATACATCAACAATGGAGTTTTTAATATGAGTTTCATTGATAGAAAAATAGTTTTTTTTGGTTAAAAATCTTATATGATGCATTTTGTTGGTATGAAACTTGTGTTGGTGTTAAACTTGTAAGAAATGTGAATAATATTGATATGAAACTGACTCAAATATTGCATGCGAAAAAAAATCTAAAAAATCAACAAATGTAGATGTGGGTAGGTCATCAAAATCCTCCAAAAGAAGAGCAACAATGGACAATAATTCGAAAATTCCGATAAAATTTTTATGTAAATTATTTTGTCAATTATTATATTTTCTGTCATTTATTTATTATTTTCTTAATGAAGTGCAACAATGTGCACAAAATCTATATGAAATTTGCATTATATAATTCATCTTATGTTTTAAATTGATATCCGATCATCAGAATGAGTATATGTTTGACATGTAATTGACACGATTTCTTGCATTAATATTTATATGCATTGGCATAAAGTTGATATATAAGTTTGGTGTGTATTTTATAATATTTGTTTAATTTTTTGGAGTCTTAATGAAATTTATGATATGTTACACTGATTAGTAGGAATTAATTATTTTGTAACAACCTGAATTACATCTTGTTTTATAGTTATTCAAGTTGGACACCTTATGGATACCAACTTAATACTAATTGTAAATTATATTGTCTTAGCAAGCGTGGACTAAGTATTTTAAAGACGTATGAAGTTGATATAGAATCTATATAAATACTATAAGAAATGAATTTGGTAATTTAAACAACGATCATTAAATTTTACACCAACATCAACTACATCTTGTTTTATTTTGGTTTAGAGTAGGACACAAATACCAAATTAATACTCATGCTAACTTACATTAAATAATATCAATCGCTATTAGGTTCCATACAAAATGGATACCATAATTGCCTAATATAATGTTCACTAATATGAAAAATACCTTATATCTTAAATTGCATGAATTTTATTTCATTAGTATGCAATTGGTATGATTACTGAATGAATCTTGTATAAAACATGAACAGTGCATTAAACATTAAGTTTAAATACATTTGATATCAGTTATGTATATATTTGATATGCATTTCAACAAATATTATTAAAAAATAATGAATACATTGTGCGAATCAAAACAAAACATGAGTCTAAAATACAAAATAAAATAAAAAATTTGTATCGTTTTAAAAAAGAAACTATCATTTTTTTTGAGCTTAAGATCACTTTTTTTTGTTAGCGCTGATATAGTTTTTGCAGCCTCCTTGTTGTACTTATGAATCCATGTTTGAACTGTTATCCTCATAAATTAAAGACGTGAAATCACTGACAACCTCCTTGCTAACCCGTTAACATTATACAAAGGAATAATAAGTATGTTGTATTTACATTTACTTTTCATATCAAGATACTAAAATTTTCATCCATAACTTTATTTTTCTCATACAAATTTATATACATTAATCATTACTTAATCATACCAATATCATTCCAAACAGTCTACCAGAATTCATACCATAAAACACATTTCATGAAAAAAAAAGATTTGTTGTACATAATACAAAGGAATAATAAATATGTTGTATTTGTATTCAAATCCCATACCAAACCTAATAAAAATTTCATCCGCAACTTCATTCTTATCACTCAAGTTTATTGACACTCGTCACTACTTATTCATATCAATTTCATTTCAAACAGTCTACCAAAATTTATACCATAGAAACATTTTATACATGCATTTTTTTACACATTTCATAAATTTATAACGATATCATCATCACTATTGCATACAGTCCACTAAAAAGTATAATCAATTATTCAAATACAGATACAGAATCACAACATTCAGTGTGTTTACAGTATACAAGTTATAAAAATCAGTTTACAAAAAATCCATAACATCAATTATACAATTTTCACATAAATTATTTTGTAATAGAAAAAAAAAACAAAGATTCATACAAAAAAATCACAATTTAAATCTATTATACACAATCAAAATCAGAAAATCATTTTCAGTTTTATTGTTCTTAAACTTTTTTTACTGAAGTTGGAATAACAATACAAATAATAAATCACAATAAATACTAACCAGAAGGATCCCATTTATCAACATATTTTATTAATATCGCTAAGAATCCGTCCATTACCATAAAATAAAGATTTTTGAACCAAAAATATTTTGGAATTAGTCATGAATGACGACAATCACAAAAAAATTGAGGGAGTGAGAATCATTTGAATAAGAAAAAACAGAAAATCTGATTTTCAAATTACTATTAACTGACTGATGTTGACACCCAATTTTTGACCCACGTTGGTGTTACATAGTTGTGTATATAGCGGTATATCCTGTGTATATTCGAAACCCCTTTTCCTTCAACTTCCAGCGGCCCAACACCCCATTTTTATTTTTTAACCCAACCCAATTCCTCAACAGCCCAAAACTTTTAAATACCCAAACCCATTTAACCCCGACCCGACCCGGATCCGATGACTCGACCCATCCCTCTTCTTCTTCCCCAAAATTCCCAGGAAAGAACAAAAAAAAAGACCCAGCAAAACAGAGGGCCAGACGCGATGAAATCGTCTCCCTCACGTCTGTCCCCATGCTCGCACAGCCCTCTCTCTCTCTCTCACACCCTCGCGACCCCTCTCTCGCCTTCGTCTCCCTGCCTCCGTCCCTCACCCACGCGATTTCAACCAGCGAAACCCAGCAGCCGCGAAACCCAGCAGCCACGAAAATCCAGCCAAAAAAAACAGAAACCTCGCGAGACGTCTCTCCCTCGCGTCTCCCCGTCCCTCGCGTCTCTCTCCCGGCGTCTCTCTTCGTCTCCCTGCCTTCGTCTCCTTCCACCACACACGCTGCCAGAACAGCAAACAGCCCCCACGAAAGCCAGCCAAAAAGCGAGAAAAACGGACAGCCCAGACGCGACTTCTCGCTTCTCGCGTCTCCCTTCCCTCGTCCAAATCCCGACGGAAACCTTCCCCCCACAGCGAAAACAATTCCGAGAAACCCAGAAAACTCACTTCACGCGACTGTTCCCTCTCTTCATCTCTCCCTCACGCTCTCATTCTCTCTCACGCGTCTCCCTTCCCCAAAACAGACGACACCCAACCCAACGAAAAAGAGAAGACAGGCAGCCGCGAATCTCAGAAACTCGGGCCCATCCGTGTCTCCCACGTTCTTTCTCTCCCTACCCCACGCTATATTCCCCGACAACCAAATTTCCCTTTTTTCTTTCGGTCAGAAAGGGAGTTTGACCCAATCATGAAGGTCGATTTTCGATTTTCGAATTCGTTTTGCCCGCTCTCCATCCGTCAAATGGTTATATATATATTGCCATTATTCATATCGCAGTGGGGGGGGGATTTTTTTTGGTTGAGGTTGTTGAAGTGGGAGGTTCAGAGGATTTTTCGGAAATCTTGGGGCTCTTTCTTTGTTTGCAGTTGTATTCTTAGAGAAAGTGAAAGTCTTTAGCTTACTATTGGTTTCCAAATTCTGGGTTTAGAAGTTTTTGAGGTTGAATTTTAGCTGTTAAGAGGCTTCGAGTTTGAGGGAAAATTCCGGAGAGATTTCGACTCTCTTTTCTTTCTCTTCCTGTCTCCTTGAAGAACCAGGGGATTAGAAACTTCGTCACACTCATTTATCACAGAGGCCGGAAACAAGTTAGAGTAGGTTTTCGTTCTTCGCCGTTCATTGACGGAACGTTGGACTGGTGTTTGTTCGTGTTCGTGTGTTGAGTCGTCTCCGCTGCTCGCCATCGTCCTCGTTCCGCTGCTCCCGAAAAGGTAATATCCACCCCTTTGTCTCGCTTCCGATTTTAAGTTTTCATGTGTGCGATGAAGAACTTTGTGCATTTGGTGTTATTTCATTCACAATATGTTTTGATGCATATATATGTATATGTATATTTCCCGTAATTCCCTGTTCCATTTTTTTTTATTTATTTGTTTTTATTTTTGTGTGCTTGTTGCCTGTTTTCAAATTTTGTTGTTATTGCCTTGCGTTTTGGATGCTAGTTCTTCGTCTCATTTCTTTTCTCTTGTCAAGCATGATAAAATGTTCGAGTATCGAGTATTAAGGCCTGTTGCGGTGAATGTGGGCTGTTTATTCGCTGGTTTTGGTTCGAGTCTATGATATACCATGTATTAGAGTTCTGTTTCGTTATGTTGTTCGTCTCATGTCACTTTCTATTGTTACAAGTTTGTCATGGCACAGACTTTATCGTGTTGGTCGTGGCTCTGTTCTGTTTCAAAGAGCCATCGTCTGATGACATGTAATGTTGTTAATCAATTGTGTTGGTCTTTTCGTTTTGTTTTCGGACCAAAATGTGTTGGAGGTTAATGTTAAGTCATGCCATTTTATTTGTAAAAAATTGTGAAATCAAGGTTCCTTAGTTTTGAAAACCACTGTTTATTAACATGAAGTCTGAGTTTATGGCTGCCCATTCGTTATGGTTTCCTTTCATGTACGAGTATGATTTATAATTTCATTTTAGAATCATATAGGGCTGTTTGTTATTCTGCATCTTTCTTGGATAAAATATGTATTGTTATTAAGTTAGTTTGTTTTCTTGCATATGTGTCAGTTGGATTATATATTAATTCCTTTCGTTTACTTTGTGGCATGTGAAATCTGCTCGAGTTCTCTATGAACTCTCCTTCCTTGCATTTCGAGAAGAGTCGTAAAGACTTACAAATTTCTTTCATCGAGTCGACCGACGAAGAGATCCCGGAGTTAGAAAGATTGGAGAAACTTGAAGAAATGGACTAGAAGATTTTTCCTTTATTTTATTTTATTTTTATTTCTTTTGTAACGGGCATAAGCCCTTGTTGCTTTTCTTTCTCGTATTTATTTTATATGTTTAGATTAGGACGGTTTAAAATGGGTTAAAAACCCAAAAGCAGGTGGGTCCAAAATTCGGTCAAGGCGAACAGAACCCGAATTTGGACCCAAAATATCTCTCTCTCTCTCTCTCTCTCTTTATTACTGTTTATGTGCGTTTGTTTGAATGTCGTTAGTTTTAGAGTTAGAAAACTCCAAACCCCATCGAATGCCTTTCGCTTTATCAAATTCAAAAACTAAAAATTTTGAAACTTTAAAAATGTTCGAATTTGAAAGTCGCTTAGAAGTCAAGTTTAAAAGGTTTAACTTTAGTGGAATTTCAAATCGATAATTATTTCAATCCGTAAGTTTGTTTAAAACTTTAATATGTTCAAAATTCAATTTCTAAAGTTTGTTTGAGTTAAAGTGCTTTGACCTTAAAAATTCACAAAATAATTATTTCAAAGCTTGTAAATGTGTCTAAATAAATTCAACTTTAAAATTGCAAAGATAGTCAAAATAAGTTAGTTGTTGGAAAACCGTATTTAACGGAGTGTCTTAGGTGCCTTAAACACCTTCCTAAGACACTAATAAGAATCCCCGAACCCTTAAAATTTTCAAAATAATTTTTCTGTTTAAGTTGTTTTGAAAACAAGTTTTCTTGATTTTTTTTAAAAAATTAAGTGGCGACTCCCAAAAGTCAAAAATTAAAACAAGCACAGACTCTTTTCGAAAAAAATAATTTTTTGATGAAACAGAAATGGTGACTCCGCTGGGGAATATTTGGAGGATTCTAACCTTAAGACTAACTTGTTTGACTATTTGTGATAACTGTTTACTTGTTTAAATTGTTTAAATTTTGAAATTTGCATTGTTCTCATGGCATAACTTCCGCCAAATGGCAAATAGATTGCATTAGGAAACGGAAGTTACGCGGCTTACCGCGACTTCTCTCAGATATACCCCAAGAATTCATTTGGAAGTATCAAACAATTAGTTGGAATGTGGTCATCCGACGTTTGTTTGGTAGCTTCACCCCGATGTTTGTCCGACTCGGGTAACCGTCAAATTGAAAACTATTCTAGTAAGCCTAGGATAGAGCTGACCCAAATCCCGAATTTAGGAGCATTCGAACTAAGATGACCCAATGCCCAAGGCGTGTTGGGCCCATTAGAAGACCACCTTGAGTCCAAAACGGCCCACGGCCTAAACGGACGTTCATGCTTATGTGTTTTAATTTGAAGGACGTATACGTTATTTGAGAAAATCATTGTCTTATAGGGTAAGGATTAGATTATAGCTTGTATAAGTTAAAGAAAGATCTTTGAAAGCTACTGGTCCATCCAAAGACGTTGGCACCTGAAGATTGCAAAAGTCAAAAAGGATCTTCCGTGGAGGCATAGTTTAGGGTCGTACCCCTGCGTGGGACTGATTATTTTCTATACCTTTCCCCTATTATGTATCCCCATTAAGTTTTATTAAAATTGTATAAATAAGAGTTTTGGGATAATGAACTATTTCAAATGACGTATACATCCCTCAATTCGTTAGGCCTACCCTTGGCACAAAAGGGTCACATGCATGTTTAGGACGCGATATATATGTTTAAATGTTTAGGTGTTGTGTCGCTATGATTGAGGATATCGTAAACCCACTCCTAGCCAAAATTCCAAAGAATGTACAGAAGCCACTATTATAAATGTCCGACCAAAATTCCCGAGTCTCAAGTTTCTCATACAAAAATCCATACCATAAATCCTAAATACCACTCTATCGTCTCAGGGAAGTTGAATCACCGCTATGAACAAAGGCAAGAACGTTCAGACGGAGCTCACTAAGGAAGAATTGCGAAGAAAGATCAAGCGAGTCACTCGAGAGATTCGGAAGGTTAAAAAGGAAGGGCTCAAAGTAGACGTGACCACGGCGATCTACAAAGCTGCGGTCACGACCTTGGACGAAGATCTGGCATCACAGATAAAAAGAAAGAAGGAGGTTGAGATGGAAACTGAAAGCCTAAAGAAAAGGTTGAACTTGCTTCGTTTGGAGATACACGAAGGAAAGATGAGAGAAGCAAAGGTAGATATTGAGACTACCATGTTGTTGGCCAGAAGTACGGCGCTCGACGAGGAATTGGCAACCCGCAGCAACTCAAAGGGCGGAAAATACCTCGCCAGTGAACAGGGAGCAGATGACAGTGGTCCCGACCGCGAAGTAATTGAGGAGGTCGATGAAGAGGAAATCGTCTACAAGCCTCCATTTCCGACTGTCTGAGAGGAAAAGAATGACTCAGCTGCAAAACGAGAAATCGCCAAAGTGTAGTCTTCTAGGAATTTCAATGTTGTTCTTCAATTCCCTTGTAACCACAATAAAAGGGTTAATGAAAAGATTTCACCCTTGTATCCGAACTACGTTGGGCCTGAATTCTCCTTGTGAGATACATAGGCAGCCTTCCTGGCCCGGCCCCTATCACAGAAAATTTTCATTCTCCTCCGTATTACAAAGATACGAAGATAAGTTTGATGGACATCGAAAAGCAGCTGCAAGAAGACCATAGCTCAACGTGATTCGACTTTTCTGAGATAGCGTTAAACAAACAAATTCCTGTTTGTCCAAATATATATTTCCCCCTCATTCGTGGGTTAAAATATCCTCAAACAAAGTGACTTGTGTGTTTATCTGCCGTCTATGTGATATTATGTATTTTGTACTCTGAACGCGCACTAACAAATCTGCTTTTGAGTTATTTTTCCTTTCAGGTACCTTTAACTGATCTGTGTCGATAAAAAGAGAAAGATCACCTCTACTTCACCAGATCAAAAGGTCCCGCCGATTCCTGCCAAACGCAAATACAGCCATGGGAGACAACAATGAGAAAATCAGCCTTACAGATTTTGTGGTGGCTCAGCCCACCGCGGCAGATCAAAATGAGTTAATCAGGCAGCTGATGCAACAGATTGCCGAAATGAGGACCGAAATGCAAAGAATGCAGGAGTTGTCTAATCGAGTGACATCCTTCAACCCTCCAAGAAATGGAAGACCTCTACTCCACTATCCTCCACCAAGCACGGAACAAGTTCAAAACCTTCTCTCTAACCCTAGTCAAAATCCTCCAACCATCGACTTAACTACCCCCAATCCCCGTCACGACACCACATCGTGTCAAGCACCACAACATCCACAAAATACTAACCTTCAAACCCTCCACCATCTTCAAAACCAAAATGCCGATCCTCAAACTTTCCCCCCAAAATTAGCAAGCCAATCAAAATACCAAGAATCCCTCCATTATCCCACTCATACCTCAAAAGACTACTTTCCAAATCCCAACCTCAAATGAACCTCATGCCGATTGTTCCGAGCTTGATCACTGTGAGGAACAGGAGAGAGAGTGGAGGTCAAAAGAAGAGGTACTCAAGGCGAAAGAAGAGATCAGGAAAGCCATGAAGGAGTTACACTATTTTTTCGAAGTCGATGGATTAAGCTATGAAGATGTATACATCCATCCGGATCTCGACCTCCCAGAAGGGTTCAAGGTGCCAAAGTTTGTCACTTTTAACGGGACAAGAAATCCTCTAACACATCTGAAAGCTTATTGTGATCAACTCGGGGGAGTTGACAAAAACGAAACATTATTAATGCATCTCTTCAGTCGAAGTCTAAGTGGAGAAGCTCTAGAATGGCTTACGTCACAGGAGTTGAAACAATGGAAAAGTTGGAATGCACTTGCAAAGGATTTCACAGAAAGATTTGGACATAACATAGAAGATGCCCCAGATCGCTACTACTTGGAGAAGATCAGACAAAAGTCTACAGAAAATTATCGAGAGTACGCTCTTCGCTGGAGAGAAGAGGCCGAAAAAGTTCAACCTCCAATGTCCGAATGTGAGATCGCTGAAATGTTTATTCGTACTCAAGAGCCTGAGTACTACGAAAGAATGTTGTGTATGATGGGACAAAAGTTTGTCGAGATTGTCAAAATGGGAGAAGCTTTGGAAGATGGTTTCAAGACTAGAAAGCTCACCAAACTCACCGCGTTTCGATCTAATGGAAAATCTTCTAGAATTGGCGATATGGATAAATCAAAAGGAAAAGTGGAGGAGGTAAGTATGATCACGGCTACTCGTATGAGGTCAGCTTCTCAAAGGAAATATCAAAACCATAATGCCAACCAGAAAAAATTTCCTCACCCAAAATTTAGAAAGGCTCCAAAAGTATTTACACCATTGAGGGAATCTCAAACTCAACTTTATGAAAGGTTGAAAGCAATGGGTATGCTCCATCCTATAGAAGGAAGACCAGCCAATCCTTTGGGGAAATTTTACAGAGCTGACCACAAATGTGCTTATCATTCAGGAGCCGTTGGACATGACACAGAGAATTGTTCAACTCTGAAGCACAAGATACAAAACATGATCAACAACAACTTGATCAATATTGAGGAAACCACTCGAATGGAGGACGGGTTGGATGCTCAAGAATGAGTACAAGACATTTCTGAATTGAATCATTTGGAGATATTTATTCGAGAAGAAGAATGCCCAACATAGGCCAAATTTTGCGTATGAAGTTTTGTTACCTTTCCTTTGAAAATGTATCGCACATTTTTAACGAACTACGTATGACCTGAATTCTCAAGAATGAGATACGTAGGCGGCCTATGTCGGCTTCGGTCACCCCATTTACCCCTTTTAAAAATTCTATTGTCGGAACTACGTTTGACCTGATTCCTGCTCCAACGGGATACGTAGGCGCCACAACGGCTCGGTCATATTCCCAGAAAGATTTCCATATCTCGTCATAATGGAAACTGGGACAGAATTTTTGAGAGGATCTCAAAAATTCATTTGAAGTTTGACTTCTTTAACGAATCAAAATAGAAGACAAAAAGTCTACGTTCGACCTGATTCCTGCCTCAACGGGATACGTAGGCGCCACAACGGCTCGGTCATTTTCCCAGAAAGATTTCCATATCTCGTCATAATGGAAACTGGGACAGAATTTTTGAGAGGATCTCAAAAATTCATTTGAAGTTTGACTTCTTTAACGAATCAAAATAGAAGACAAAAAGTCTACGTTCGACCTGATTCCTGCCTCAACGGGGTACGTAGGCACCACAAGAGTTCGGTCATATACCCAGTAAGATTTTTATTCCTCTTTACAATAGAAACTGGAATAAAATTTTTTGAGAGGGACTCAAAATTCTCCAAAAGAAGTTTCCTCTTTAGCAAGTCGAAATAAAGATATTTCGAGATCTGCGACTACGACAGAAATTTTGAGAAGATCTCAAAAATTTCCGCAATCTGCTCAGTTACGATAAGTAAGACAGTAAACTGGAACAGAAATTTTGAGAATGGCCTCAAAATTTCATTACAGGCCTTACCTATAAGTTCGGAGTGACTCCGAAAACTCACCGAGTCGGAAGACCGGGAAATCAACCGGAGATAGCAATACAAAGAGAAGACAACTGAAGAAATCGGCACAGATCAGTACATCTTTAAAACTGACAATTTTTCTGTGGATGCAGGTTTATAGCTTTGCTTTGAAATTGGCAAAATTCTTCCGACAAATGAACAGGGAGGACTCCAAGAAGAAATCAAAGGCGAATCCAAAAGTTTACAATTTTCGTAAAGGGCGCTATTCGCGTCACAATATCAAGCAAGATGGTCATTATCAATCAGGACAATGCATTACCCCAGAGGAGATAGTTATTTTGGACCAAGACGATACATTACCTGGAGGTCATCCTGCCGTCATCATCAACAGAGACGAGAAGATTTCATAACTCGCCGAAAGTTGTGCATCGCGAGAAGACTTGATACCTCAAAAAAAAATAAAAATCATGCATCGCGGAAATCATGCATCGCGGAAATCATGCATAGCGGAAATCATGCATCGCGAGTCAATTTTATGCACGACGAGAAGATTTCATGCCTCGTCAAAATTTACGCATCGCGAGAAGACTTTGTGCCTCGCAGAAATCATGCATCGCGGAAATCATGCATAGCGGAAATCATGCATCGCGAGTCAATTTTATGCACGACGAGAAGATTTCATGCCTCGTCAAAATTTATGCATCGCGAGAAGACTTTGTGCCTCGCAGAAATCATGCATAGCGGAAATCATGCATCGCGGAAATCATGCAAAGCGGAAATCATGCATCGCGAGTCAATTTTATGCACGACGAGAAGATTTCATGCCTCGTCAAAATTTATGCATCGCGAGAAGACTTTGTGCCTCGCAGAAATCATGCATCGCGGAAATCATGCATAGCGGAAATCATGCATCGCGAGTCAATTTATGCAAGACGAGAAGATTTCATGCCTCGTCAAAATTTATGCATCGCGAGAAGACTTTGTGCCTCGCAGAAATCATGCATCGCGGAAAATCATGCATAGCGGAAATCATGCATCGCGAGTCAATTTATGCAAGACGAGAAGATTTCATGCCTCGTCAAAATTTATGCATCGCGAGAAGACTTTGTGCCTCGCAGAAATCATGCATCGCGGAAAATCATGCATAGCGGAAATCATGCATCGCGAGTCAATTTTTATGCACGACGAGAAGATTTCATGCCTCGTCAAGATTTATGCATCGCGAGAAGACTTTGTGCCTCGCAGAAATCATGCATCGCGGAAATCATGCATAGCGGAAATCATGCATCGCGAGTCAATTTTTATGCACGACGAGAAGATTTCATGCCTCGTCAAAATTTATGCATCGCGGGAAGACTTTGTGCCTCGCAGAAATCATGCATCGCGGAAATCATGCATAGCGGAAATCATGCATCGCGAGTCAATTTTTATGCACGACGAGAAGATTTCATGCCTCGTCAAGATTTATGCGCATCGCGGAAATCATGCATAGCGGAAATCATGCATCGCGAGTCAATTTTATGCACGACGAGAAGATTTCATGCCTCGTCAAAATTTATGCATCGCGAGAAAACTTTGTGCCTCGCAGAAATCATGCATCGCGGAAAATCATGCATAGCGGAAATCATGCATCGCGAGTCAATTTTTATGCACGACGAGAAGATTTCATGCCTCGTCAAAATTGAAGAGTATCAAAGACAACGTCAAAAGAAATATCAGCATCATATCATCATTTATTTATTTTTATTTCAACATCAAATGAAGAGTAGATTGAAGGTTATATTGCAAATGCCAGACGCAAGATTTATTTGCTGTACGTCAGACCGATCGAGTCGACGTCAAATATGGAGGAGAACAATGAAGTGTCGACATGGTAAAAAGACACTATCTCTCATCCTAATTGCATTTTTAAGCTAACAAATTTTTATCTCAATCTTTGTCGAGAGCATCCAAGAGGATGAATTCTCAAACCAAACCACAGGTGCGGACGACATCAACAAGGATGCAGCACAACGTGGAACTTTTTCTTAGCAGCGAACTGGGACATAGTCCAAAGAGGAATGTCAAACTCTTAGGACGCGAGCAGAGGAGCGACTTCCACCACGATCGAACCACCCCTCTCAAGTCATGTCGGTCTTTCTTTAGTTCTGTCAGTTTCAGTCTCGCATCCGGAGGTTTCAACTTATCGGAAGCAAGTTTCCAATCTGAGTGACAATACGCCAAGAACTTGGAAGTTATGTCCATGTACCCATTCATGGCTAAAAGGTTACAAACATCCTTTTCATACTCGTTTAATTTGTCGCTCGTCCAAAACCGAAGGTAATCTAGCATAATAGATTTCCTTTTTCCACCAATCGAGTTGAACTACACACAGCCTGATTCCGAAGGTCTAAGGATATGTAGGCGGATTCAATGTTGAAAACTCGGCTGTATCCCAACATTCGCTCTCGAATTCTATTCTCGAGCATTTCGGTACCTTCATAATTCGGTATCGAGATGACTTTGATTCTTTCAAATCGTGCGGTAAATCAAGCTTATCGAACTACAAGTGGCCTGAATTCTCATATAGCCTGAGATATGTAGGAAACCCGTTTCAAGGGTTCGGCCATAATTCCTAAACCCTTTGTCAAATCCTTCCTTTGGAAAATGATTGGGGTTGGACAAAATTGGTTCAGTCAACTTCATTTTCCTCGAGTTTCTTGCATCAACCCAAGTAAAATGAGGGACAGCTGTTGACACCCAATTTTTGACCCACGTTGGTGTTACATAGTTGTGTATATAGCGGTATATCCTGTGTATATTCGAAACCCCTTTTCCTTCAACTTCCAGCGGCCCAACACCCCATTTTTATTTTTTAACCCAACCCAATTCCTCAACAGCCCAAAACTTTTAAATACCCAAACCCATTTAACCCCAACCCGACCCGGATCCGATGACCCGACCCATCCCTCTTCTTCTTCCCCAAAATTCCCAGGAAAGAACAAAAAAAAAGACCCAGCAAAACAGAGGGCCAGACGCGATGAAATCGTCTCCCTCACGTCTGTCCCCATGCTCGCACAGCCCTCTCTCTCTCTCTCACACCCTCGCGACCCCTCTCTCGCCTTCGTCTCCCTGCCTCCGTCCCTCACCCACGCGATTTCAACCAGCGAAACCCAGCAGCCGCGAAACCCAGCAGCCACGAAAATCCAGCCAAAAAAAACAGAAACCTCGCGAGACGTCTCTCCCTCGCGTCTCCCCGTCCCTCGCGTCTCTCTCCCGGCGTCTCTCTTCGTCTCCCTGCCTTCGTCTCCTTCCACCACACACGCTGCCAGAACAGCAAACAGCCCCCACGAAAGCCAGCCAAAAAGCGAGAAAAACGGACAGCCCAGACGCGACTTCTCGCTTCTCGCGTCTCCCTTCCCTCGTCCAAATCCCGACGGAAACCTTCCCCCCACAGCGAAAACAATTCCGAGAAACCCAGAAAACTCACTTCACGCGACTGTTCCCTCTCTTCATCTCTCCCTCACGCTCTCATTCTCTCTCACGCGTCTCCCTTCCCCAAAACAGACGACACCCAACCCAACGAAAAAGAGAAGACAGGCAGCCGCGAATCTCGGAAACTCGGGCCCATCCGTGTCTCCCACGTTCGTTCTCTCCCTACCCCACGCTATATTCCTCGACAACCAAATTTCCCTTTTTTCTTTCGGTCAGAAAGGGAGTTTGACCCAATCATGAAGGTCGATTTTCGATTTTCGAATTCGTTTTGCCCGCTCTCCATCCATCAAATGGTTATATATATATTGCCATTATTCATATCGCAGTGGGGGGGGGATTTTTTTTGGTTGAGGTTGTTGAAGTGGGAGGTTCAGAGGATTTTTCGGAAATCTTGGGGCTCTTTCTTTGTTTGCAGTTGTATTCTTAGAGAAAGTGAAAGTCTTTAGCTTACTGTTGGTTTCCAAATTCTGGGTTTAGAAGTTTTTGAGGTTGAATTTTAGCTGTTAAGAGGCTTCGAGTTTGAGGGAAAATTCCGGAGAGATTTCGACTCTCTTTTCTTTCTCTTCCCGTCTCCTTGAAGAACCAGGGGATTAGAAACTTCGTCACACTCATTTATCACAGAGGCCGGAAACAAGTTAGAGTAGGTTTTCGTTCTTCGCCGTTCATTGACGGAACGTTGGACTGGTGTTTGTTCGTGTTCGTGTGTTGAGTCGTCTCCGCTGCTCGCCATCGTCCTCGTTCCGCTGCTCCCGAAAAGGTAATATCCACCCCTTTGTCTCGCTTCCGATTTTAAGTTTTCATGTGTGCGATGAAGAACTTTGTGCATTTGGTGTTATTTCATTCACAATATGTTTTGATGCATATATATGTATATGTATATTTCCCGTAATTCCCTGTTCCATTTTTTTTATTTATTTGTTTTTATTTTTGTGTGCTTGTTGCCTGTTTTCAAATTTTGTTGTTATTGCCTTGCGTTTTGGATGCTAGTTCTTCGTCTCATTTCTTTTCTCTTGTCAAGCATGATAAAATGTTCGAGTATCGAGTATTAAGGCCTGTTGCGGTGAATGTGGGCTGTTTATTCGCTGGTTTTGGTTCGAGTCTATGATATACCATGTATTAGAGTTCTGTTTCGTTATGTTGTTCGTCTCATGTCGCTTTCTATTGTTACAAGTTTGTCATGGCACAGACTTTATCGTGTTGGTCGTGGCTCTGTTCTGTTTCAAAGAGCCATCGTCTGATGACATGTAATGTTGTTAATCAATTGTGTTGGTCTTTTCGTTTTGTTTTCGGACCAAAATGTGTTGGAGGTTAATGTTAAGTCATGCCATTTTATTTGTAAAAAATTGTGAAATCAAGGTTCCTTAGTTTTGAAAACCACTGTTTATTAACATGAAGTCTGAGTTTATGGCTGCCCATTCGTTATGGTTTCCTTTCATGTACGAGTATGATTTATAATTTCATTTTAGAATCATATAGGACTGTTTGTTATTCTGCATCTTTCTTGGATAAAATATGTATTGTTATTAAGTTAGTTTGTTTTCTTGCATATGTGTCAGTTGGATTATATATTAATTCCTTTCGTTTACTTTGTGGCATGTGAAATCTACTCGAGTTCTCTATGAACTCTCCTTCCTTGCATTTCGAGAAGAGTCGTAAAGACTTACAAATTTCTTTCATCGAGTCGATCGACGAAGAGATCCCGGAGTTAGAAAGATTGGAGAAACTTGAAGAAATGGACTAGAAGATTTTTCCTTTATTTTATTTTATTTTTATTTCTTTTGTAACGGGCATAAGCCCTTGTTGCTTTTCTTTCTCGTATTTATTTTATATGTTTAGATTAGGACGGTTTAAAATGCGTTAAAAACCCAAAAGCAGGTGGGTCCAAAATTCGGTCAAGGCGAACAGAACCCGAATTTGGACCCAAAATCTCTCTCTCTCTCTCTCTCTCTCTCTTTATTACTGTTTATGTGCGTTTGTTTGAATGTCGTTAGTTTTAGAGTTAGAAAACTCCAAACCCCATCGAATGCCTTTCGCTTTATCAAATTCAAAAACTAAAAATTTTGAAACTTTAAAAATGTTCGAATTTGAAAGTCGCTTAGAAGTCAAGTTTAAAAGGTTTAACTTTAGTGGAATTTCAAATCGATAATTATTTCAATCCGTAAGTTTGTTTAAAACTTTAATATGTTCAAAATTCAATTTCTAAAGTTTGTTTGAGTTAAAGTGCTTTGACCTTAAAAATTCACAAAATAATTATTTCAAAGCTTGTAAATGTGTCTAAATAAATTCAACTTTAAAATTGCAAAGATAGTCAAAATAAGTTAGTTGTTGGAAAACCGTATTTAACGGAGTGTCTTAGGTGCCTTAAACACCTTCCTAAGACACTAATAAGAATCCCCGAACCCTTAAAATTTTCAAAATAATTTTTCTGTTTAAGTTGTTTTGAAAACAAGTTTTCTTGATTTTTCTTAAAAAATTAAGTGGCGACTCCCAAAAGTCAAAAATTAAAACAAGCACAGACTCTTTTCGAAAAAAATAATTTTTTGATGAAACAACTGAGTATAAAAATGAAAACAAATTGACGAAAAATATGTGTATTGAGAGCCCTGTCTCTCTATTATCAAGGGTTTTCTCTTTAATACTCCCTCTGTCCCTAATTACTTGTCTACTTTTGAATTGACAAACCTATTAAGATGACGATAATTGATATGGTTAATTTATCATTTTTTTGTACTTTCTTAATTTATGAAAATGGACAAATAATTAGGAAACATAGAAAAAGAAAAAGTGGACAAGTAATTAGGGATATAGGAAGTATAACTGTAGGACATTTTTAGGAAGAAGCAACTCTTTTCAACCATGACTAAGAAGAAATGGAGTAAAAATTATTGAGTGCTATGATGACCAAGGGACCACTAGAGCTATAGCAGCCAAGGGACTTGGATAGTGATCCTAGATAGTCCTTTCCTAGGTAATCCTATGTAAGTGAAATATTTTTTCTTGCCTAGGCAGGTCGATCTCAAATTTACTCGACTAGATAGACCTAATTTTAGACTCAAGAATTTTGCCGCGGGTATTTTTACAAATGAAAGGATGGATTATAATATTTAAACAAATTTAATCAAACATGACATAAACTCAATAAAATTGAAGTTCTTTCTTCCCCTCTCTTATGAAAAGATAGACATTATATATATGGATCCCAATATGATTTATATTTATCATAATGACTATAAAAGGAGATTTTTTCATCATTGTAATAAATGCACATATTCATTTGATAAAAATTTAGTATCTTCAAATAATTTCTGTTCATCTTGAATATTTTTCCTAAAATGAATAAAAAATATATTTTTAATTTAACACTATTGTAAACACATCATTTTTTTTATGTGTTTTGTACTATTATTTCTGATTGACTTGTTCCAAGACTAATATAGAATTATATATAATGTGAATCGAGTGACAGGTTGGTGAGTATCATATATTTAACAAAAACATCGTTAAGCAAGATTTAGTTTCAAATATGTATGAAAGCAACATAAATTTTTAACTAAATATGGTTTATTCAAAATGAAAGAAAATAATAATGTGCTTGGACAAGCCATTGAACTTGTTCAATCATACCTACACCACCATTTAATATTTAAAAAATATTTGTATTTTTTAAATTAACCATAAAAATTGAATACTTTTAAGCATATTCAAATACTATCAAAATTTATATTTCATCCGAACCAATATATAAATGTTCACTTGTTTCAATATTTAATTATGTACGTACTTGAATCAAAAAATACTTTTTATTTTGAAAAAAAATCGATGAAGGAAATGAATAAACAAATACATTTGGGATACTTTATGACCATTTTCTATGTACACTACTCAAATTTAAATTACATTAATATTTTTCCTAATAAGTTGGTTAACATAATGCTATAACCATAAGTAAATATATTTTATAATAATTCTATCTAACTTTTATATAAAACCATAAGTTAGTGTTTTTCCAAAATTGTACTTGCAAGCAATAAAAAAAATCTCTATTTCAAACTTTTAAAATAATATAGAGAATAAAAATTTTCTCTATAAATAGGAGTCAATCCCTGGCAACAAAATCAAAACTACTACTGCTACTACAACAAATTCATTTTAACCCTAATATCCAAACAAACACATTTTTCCTCCCCTTTAGCCATGACAAGAAACAAAGTGAACTATGCTTTGATTGAAGATGATACTAAAAGAAAAATCTCATATGATAAAAGACTGAAAGGGCTCTTAAAAAAATCTGATGAATTGAAAACACTTTGTGATGTTGAAGTGGCTACAGTCATATACGGCCCTTACAGGAATGAACCATACGCATTTCCGAATAATAATGTTGTACGCAACACTTTTATAAAGTTTAAAGAGTTGCCGATATTGGACAGATCTAAGAAGATGGTGACAAGAGAAGAGTTCACTATGAAAAGGATCAAGAAGTTGGAGGAACAACTTCAAAAGATAAGAAAGGAAAATAGGGTCAAGGAAATGACAAATGAGATGTATGAGTTGTTCAATAGAAAAACTCTTTCTGTTGACATGAGCACTTCCTATCTCAACGACCTACGTTGTGTGATAAAAAAGAATCTCAAACAGGTACATGAACTAATGATAAAAGAGGCTAATGGAGAGGGTACTACGTCGAATGCCCCTCAACCCATAGTTGAACCAATGGTATCTAGTAGGGACAACTCTGAAGGACCAATGGATCCTTCTCCTCTATTGTTTTCAGAAATGTTCCCTCCAATGGTTCCACAATTTTTTTCTCCAATGCCTCAACACAAGACAGTTGGAAAAACACCTAGACTGACCCATCAAATGCCGTCAACAATAATGAATTCTCTGATTTCTTCACCAACGATGGATTCCCTTATTCCTTCACCAATGATTGATTCTCCGATGCCTTCATTAATGATGTCTCCTACATTGACACAACAAATCGAACCTTCAATGGATATCCCTTCAATTGGTATATCAACCTCAACGAATAATGATCATAATTCCTTTGTTGACTTACCTGATAGTCCTACAATTTCTGGGTTGCTTAACTCGAAGGATGATGATGTGATGGCCTTATTGGATGATCCGTTTTTTAAAAATATAAATGTGCAAGATCCAGACCATACCAAAAAAAACTAAGGACCAATGTGTGTATTTTTAATTAGTACTATTTTCTAAGTACCTATAGTCGAATGGAGTATTTATGTTGTTTACTATTTTTCATATATGACTTTTATCCTTGACTCTCTAGATAAGTTTCCCTCCGTCCTCCTTTGAAGTGTCCTTCTGTCGTATTCCTTGATGTGTTTAAAAGTTTGTAGTTTCATTCACTTATTAAATCGGTGGTCAATTATTCTTATGTTTATAAGATACTGTTTATTTATTTTCATTTATTATTATTATTATATTGAAATGTTGTTGTTAGTTTAATTTTTCAAAATGACCTCTTACTCTTAAAAATTAACAAAACCAATTTATATATAGGGTAAAACTTTATTTTAAACTTTCTAGTTTAAACTAGTAACACATCTAATATTAAAATAGTGGCTTTTATATGTTAAAAAATTCAACGGTTGTATTATAGATTAATTTTTAAAATTGATGTTTGCACTACCAATACATAAAATCGGATCACCAAATTTATATTTTGGTTCCATTTTTCTCATTTTTTTTGTCCCTTCGTAAAGTCGAGAAGTTCTGCCTCTGTTAGAAGTCTATTGGACAAAATAAATGTGTCCCCTGCATTAGGAATATAATTTTAGTGTTTACTTATTGGAAGATACAAATATTCATATAAGAAATAAAAAATAAGGCAAGGGAGATGATAACGTACTAATAGGTAAAAATTGAACTATGACAGGCAATAATACACAAAATTTAATATAAAATTGAGATTTACAAATATCATAATGTTACTGAAACATGTCGGTGAAATATTTTTTTATGATGTTCATCTGACCTGAATGGGCATGTTTATGTTGTGTTAATTTTTCCTCTTCTGCCATTTATTGTTAATTTTGAACAACTGTTGGTTTGTATATATATTTTTGGTTGTGCATATTCATGTGTTATAGTATGTCTTTTAGGTTTTATTTATTGTTAGATCTTTTCCAATAGTTGTCTTTATTGTCAAACTGGGTGACTTCTGCAATTAATGATTTTCTAGAGGCAAAGTCAATGTAACATACTATGGATAGTTTGGTTTATAACACGTGTCTGATGTGATCCAAAAAAATTTAAGTCAATTGATAATATCGAGTGTTAATGTTTTCATTAAGTTTTTGTCATTCCTATATATTCTAATGTGTCAAGTTTGTGCATGTTGATAGTTGTTTTCAGTTTGGTTGTCATTTTCCATGAGTGGTGAATGTTTGTCTTCACCTTTTCATTTGTCGTACAGCAGAAGTCCTAATTGACCCTAAAATAGGTTGTATATATTTTATCATTTAGATTTTTCTTTGGACCTAAAGTTTGTATGTAAGTTTTATGAACTTTTATTTTAGTTTTTAGTTTTTGCATGCTTAAGTTAATCTTCCGCTTGTAGTCATCCATGATAAGGGTTCTGCTGGGGACCAACAATGTTTCTTTTGTGCCTGCCTGCCACGTCAAGAGTGTACACTCAAGTCGTGACATAAAGTTTTGTATAATTCTACAGATTGCCTCACGGTTTGTAGATACTTCTTCGGGTTATGGATTGGAACTGTAAAATGAAATTTGAGCCTTAAAATTTGTTAAAATTTAGAGATAGTTGCTTGTCATCCTGGCGGACCCTCTTCTTCCTTTATGTTTAATTTTTGTTCTATTTGTAAAATAAGCACTTTTAAAACATGTAATTATCTTTCAATTTTGTTTTAATACGTTAGTGGATTGGACACGTGGTAACAAGGTTTTAAGTTATATTAGTTGCTACTTTATTTCTCTTGTCTACCTTTCCGCATTTGTTAGCATTTTTGGATTTGAGGCTGACTTGTTGTAAAGGGATAGACCATTGCAAACTCTTCCATTTTTGAGTCATGACAATAATTTTTTTTTATGTATTCTAGAAACTATCAATACCTATGTTTAAGATCTTTAAGGTGGTTCACAATTAATTTTTATCTGGTTTGTGAGTTCTTAAGATGCTATTGTGGAGAGAGGAATTTGTTTCTACCTTGTAAATGAATCTTTGGTTATTGAATATAATCATGTCTCTTAACCCTTCTTGGAGATTACGGATTGGAAATGTGCGTATTGAGTGCTTTGTCTCTCTATTATCAAGAATTTTCTCTTTAATACTCCCTCTGTTCTTAATTACTTGTCCACTTTTGAATTGACAAACCTATTAAGAAGATAATATATGATATAGCGAGTTTATATTTTTACCACTATTAATTATGAAGTGAATGAACTAAAATTTTTTATGATTTTCAAGAAAACTACATTTTTAAAATTAATAAATTGAGGGTATAATAGAGAACTTTTTTTGTACTTTCTTAATTTGTGAAAATGGACAAGTAATTAGGGACAACTAAAAAAAAATGGAAAAGTAATTAAGGACAGAGGGAGTATAACTCTAAGACATTTTTAGGAAGAGGCAACTCTTTTCAACCATGGACTAAGAAGAAATGAAGTAAAAATTATTGGGGCCATTGTAGGGTGCTGCTATGATGACCAAGGGACTGCTAGATCTATAGCAGCCAAGGGACTTAGATAGTGATCCTAGATAGTCCTTTCCTAGATACTCCTATGTAAGTGAAATATTTGTTTTCTGCCAAGGCATGTCGATCTCAACTTTACTCGACTAGATAGACCCAATTTTAGACTCAAGAATTTTACCGAGGCTATTTTTAAAAATGAAAGGATGGATCATAATATTTAAACAAATTTAATCAAACATGACATAAACTCAATAAAATTGAAGTTCTTTCTTCCCCTCTCTTATGAAGAGATAGACATTATATATATGGATCCTGATATGATTAATATTATCATAATGACTATAAAAAGAGATTTTTTCATCATTGTAATAAATGTACATGTTCGTTTGATAAAAAATTAGTAAAATCTTCAAATAATTTTTGTTCATCTTGAATATTTTTCCTAAAATAAATAAAATATATCTTTTTAATTTTAACACTATTGTAAACACATCATTTTTATATGTGTTTTGTACTATTATTTCATATTGACTTGTCCCAAGACTAATATAGAATTATATATAATGTGAATCGAGTGACAAGTTGGTGAGTATCATATATTTAACAAAAACATCGTTAAGCAAGATTTAGTTTCAAATATGTTTGAAAGCAACAAAATTATTTAACTAAATATGCTTTATTCAAAATGAAAGAAAATAATAATGTGCTTTTCGGCAAGCGATTTAACTTGTTAAATCATTGATATACCACCATTTAAGATTTAGAAAATATTTGTATTTTTAAATTAACCATAAAAAATTTAATACCTTTAAGCATATTAAAATATTGTCAAAATTTATATTTCAATATTCTGAACCAATAAATAAATGTTCCCTTGTTTAAATATTTAATTATGTTCATACTTGAATCAAAATATATTTTTATTTAAAAAAATCGATGAAGGAATAAATAAACAAATACGTTTGCGATAACTTTATGACCATTTTCTATGTACACTACTCAAATTTAAACCACATTAATATTTTTCCTAATAAGTTGGTTAACATAATACTAGAGCCATAAGTAAATATATTTTAAAATTATCCTATCTAACTTTTATCTAATATCCCCTCATTTACTGTTTTTCCAAAATAGTACTTGCAAGAAATAAAAAAATCTTCATTTCAAACTTTTCAAAAAATATAGAGAATTAAACTTTTCTCAATAAATAGGATTCAATCCCAGGCAAGAAACTCATAACTACTACTGCTACTACAACAAATTCATTTTAACCCTCATATCCAAACAAACACATTTCTCCTCCCCTTTAGCCATGACAAGAAACAAAGTGAACTATGCTTTGATTGAAGATGATACTAAAAGACAAATCTCATATAATAAAAGACTGAAAGGGCTCTTGAAAAAATCTGATGAACTGAAAAAACTTTGTGATGTTGAAGTGACTACAGTCATATACGGCCCTTACAGGAATGAACCATATGCATTTCCAAATAATAATTTTGTACGCAACACTTTTATAAAGTTTAAAGAGTTGCCGACATTGGACAGATCTAAGAAGATGGTGACAAGAGAAGAGTTCACCATGAAAAGGATCAAGAAGTTGGAGGAACAACTTCAATAGGTAAGAAAGGAAAATAGGGTCAAGGAAATGACAAATGAGATGTATGAGTTGTTCAATAGAAAAACTCTTTCTATTGACATGAACACTTCTTATCTCAACGACCTACGTTATGTGATAAAAAAGAATCTCAAACAGGTACATGAACTAATGATAAAAGAGGCTGATGGAGAGGGTTCTACATCGAATGCCCCTCAACCCATAGTTGAACCAATGGTATCCAGTAGGGACAACTTTGAAGGACCAATGGATCCTTCTCCTCTATTGTTTTCAGAATTGTTCCCTCCAATGGTTCCACAATTGTTTTCTCCAATGCCTCAACACAAGATAGTTGGAAAAACACCTACACTGACCCATCAAATGCCGTCAACAATAATGAATTCTCTGATTCCTTCACGAACGATGGATTCCCTTATTCCTTCACCAACAATTGATTCTCCGATGCCTTCATTAATGATGTCTCCTACATTGACACAACAAATCGAACCTTCAATGGATATCCCTTCAATTGGTATATCAACATCAACGAATAATGATCATAATTCCTTTGTTGACTTACCAGATAGTCCTACAATTTCTGGGTTGCTTAACTCGAAGGATGATGATGTGATGGCCTTATTGGATGTTCTGTTTTTTTAAAAATATAAATGTGCAAGATCTAGACCACATCAAAAAAAAAAAAAACAAACTAAGGACCAATGTGTGTATTTTTAATTAGTACTATTTTCTAAGTACATATAGTCGAATGGAGTATTTATGTTATTTACTATTTTTCATATATGAATTTTATCCTTGAGTCTCTAGATAAGTTTCCCTTCGTCCTCCTTTGAAGTGTCCTTCTGTCGTATTCCTTGATGTGTTTGAAAGTTTGTAGTTTTATTCACTTATTAAATCGATGGTCAATTATTCTTATGTTTATGAGATAATGATTTATTTATTTTTCATTTATTATTATTATTATTGAAATGTTGTTGTTAGTTTAATTTTTCAAACTGACCTCTTACACTTAAAAATTACAAAACCAATTTACATATAGGGTAAACCTTTATTTTTAAACTTTCTAGTGTAAACTAGTAACACATCTAATATTAAATAGTGGCTTTTATATGTTAAAAAGTTCAACCGTTCTATTATAGCTTAATATTAGAATCAATGTTTGCACTACCAATACATAATGGATCACCAAATTTATATTTTGGTTCCATTTTTCTCATTTTTTTGTCCCTTTGTGAAGTAGAGAAATTTGCCTACGTTAGAAGTCTATTATTGGACAACATATATGTGTCCCCTGCATTAGGAATATAATTTTAGTGTTTATTTAATGGAAGATACAAATATTCATATAAGAAATAAAAAATAAGGCAAGGGAGATGATAATATATTAATAGGTGAAATTGAACTATGACAGGTAAAATATTACACAAAATTTAATATAAAATTGAGATTTACAAATATCCTAATGTTACTGAAACATGTCGGTGAAATATATTTTTTATGATGTTCATCTGACCTGAATGGGCATGTTTATGTTGTGATAATATTTCCTGTTCTGCCATGTATTGTTAATTTTGAACAACAGTTGGTCTGTATATCTATTTTTGATTGTGCATATTCATGTGTTATAGTATATCTTTTAGGTTTTGTTTATACTTAGATCTTTTCCAATAGTTGTCTTTATTGTCAAATTTGGTGACTTGTGCAATTAATGATTTTGTAGAGGCAAAGTCAATGTAAAATACTATGGATAGTTTGGTTGATAACATGTGTCTGATGTGATCCAAAAAAATTTAGTCAATTGATAATATCGAGTGTTAATGTTTTCATTAAGTTGTTGTCATTCCTATAGAGTCTAATGTGTCAAGTTTGTGCATGTTGATAGTTGTTTTCTGTTTGGTTGTCATTTTCCATTAGTGGTGACAATTTATCTTCACCTTTTCATTTGTCGTACCGTGGAATCCTAATTGACCTTAAATAAGTTGTATGAATTAGCTGAGAAATACATAATGGACAAGCTTATGATTCCATGCATGTGTGTGCATGTTGACATCTTCCTAAGAGTGATTGTTTGATTCTGAATATTAAATTATCTAGTTTCATTTATACTATATATTTCAGGGATTCTCTTTTCCTGAGTTGGCACATATAAATAGAAGAAGTGATTACCATTGTCAAATAGTTTTCATGGATTAATGAAATAATACATAGACTTTATGAATATTAACTGATCTTAAATGTTGTCATGTGATAAATTGTCACTTCAATGATTCAAGTTTGTTTCAAGTCGAATTCTTGCAAGGTAGAAGAGTGAAGTCTGAGTATGTATGATGTTGAAGTTTCATACTCGAGGATAAGAAGTAGTTTAGGTTTTTTGTGTTATGATAAGTTTGTATTTTACCTACTTGTAAGTTTCTAAGCTTAAACTATTATGTTCTCAAAGAGAAAAAGAAGACATTTACAATGTTTAAACCTTGAAAAGTAGGTTTTCTTAATTTACAGGCGATCGAGTAGAAATAAAGTAAAAAGGTTCAAAGCTGACGGTTAATAAATAGTTTTATTCCATAAAGTGATGTTGATGTCTTCGCATGTCCAAATGCGGCTCCGCATCACTAACTTACTGAATTGAAACTATAGGAAGAATGGTGACACAAAAAATTTTGCGTGTGGTAAACATATGCGGTGCAATTCTTAATATGGGGATGCATCTCACCTACATATCAAATTACATTAGAAGCCACAGTTTCACCATACTACTTGATATGAGAAATCATTCGTGACTGAAACAACAAATACAGTGGAGCAGTACTTGTGTGATACCTAATTATAATGACCTGGTCTTTTATGTTTGGAAATTATTGTTAAGTTATTATTTTACCCCTCCCAATATTGGCTTCGAGTCAAACTCTGATTTTTGTTTCGATGATTCCATTTTGTACAGAACGTCAAGAATAGTCTTCAAATATGATTTGTATATATTGTACTCGAAAGAATTCGAATGGTCCTTTTGATGTTTTGAGAGTTGGCTGATTTTTCTGGTCCATAAGTTTTACACCCTTTGCGTCTCCGATACGACTTCCACTTAAGCGACCTTCACTTAAGCCAAGGCATGATCTCTAAAGCGAAGGGCAAACTTTAGCGGGGTTAACTTAAGTTCTTTTCTTCAAAGATGTATATTGGGAGTAGGTATTTACAAAGAGATTTAGAATGTTTTTATATTTATGTAAGAATGGAAACTGAGATTGCCAAAGAGACTTCGGGCTTGTTTTCAGAAAATAGTAACCACTTTCTAATGAAGCAAGAGAGGAAACTAAGATTTCCATGATAGCCTTTGGGCTAAATTTTTGAGCATTAATCTCAAATCACAGATGAATTTGTTTTTAAACATATGAGCTAAGTATATTTTTTGGAGTAATATTGAACACCGATATGAAGATGCGAATTCATACTAACTCAAGTCTCTCTGAACCATGTAACCATCCTGGATAGAAATGAGTCGTACTTTTTAGATGAACCCATTCACAATAGCCTAGTGTATCCACTTAGTAGTTCAGGTCCTATACTCCGACAAGGTGTATGATGACCGGGCAGCGTCTGCCTAATAGCATTGTACCATCACTATAGCTATTAAGTGATCGTTTTCTATTAGAGAAACTCCCAAAACAATAATTACTTGGTTCTTGAATGGGTTTTGCTTAGTGCAAATGGAGGAATGAGAAATAATTCATGCATTGTGCAAGTAAACTTTGAGAGGGAGCATGGTATTGTTTTTAATTATATTATGATTATGAGTTGACATCATGTTTCAAACAGTTTTCCTTTTTCTTTATGTTGCAATTATTTTAAACTTCTTATTATTAAAATGAGTTCAATTAAGTATCAGGAGTTGAGTATCTTAAGTTTAGTATCTTGGGTTGATATGTGCTTCATTGAGTCAATTATAATATCTTTAAAGTTGAGAATCTTATCCTTGAGTACTTTTGAGTTTAGTCAGTTGAGTAGTTTTGAGTATTCCTTGAGTTGAGTAAGTTTGAAAAGAGGCAAGTATTTTTCCATATTTATCAAGTTCAAGCTTATGTTATTCTTTAGAATTCCCTTTACATGCTCGTACCTTCCACGTACTAAGACATTTGACCTACATCTTCTCATGATGCAGACAGAAGTATTCAGGATCTTCAGCAGGAGCTTTGTCGATACATGCAAGAGTTTGAGTTATCTATGGTGAGCCTCCTTTATTCCGGTGGATTTCATTTACTTTTCAATTTAGTCAGGATGCCATGGGTCTTGTCCCGACATTCATATTAATCAGTTAGAGGCTTCATAGATAGTCAATATAGTTGAGAAGACTGTATCATTCATTCTATTAAATATTTTAAAGATTAAAGTTGTCTTTTTATGGTTAGTTGTATACATTTTATTATATAAAGTTTTCTTTAGACTTAACGTTTGTGTGTAAGTTTTACGAAGTTTTATTTTAGTTTTAAGCTTTTGTATGCTTAAGTTAGTCTTCCACTTGTTGTTAGCCATGATGAGGGTTCGGTTGGGGACCAACAATGGTTCTTTTGTGCCTGCTGGCCACGTCCAGGGTGTAGACTCAAGTCGTGACATAAAATTTTGTTTAAATTCTACAGATTGCATCACAGTTCGTAGAAACTTCTACGGGCTATAGACTAGGACTATAGAATGAAATTTGATCCTTAAAATTTAGTTAAAATTTAGAGATAGTTGTTTGTCATCCCGGCGGACCTTCTTCTTCCTTTATGTTTATGTTTTGTTCTATTTGTGAAATAAACACTTTTGAAACATGTAATTATCTTTTCATTTTGTTTTAATACGTTAGTGGAATGGACACGTGGCTACAAGGTTTTAACTTATATTAGAATGACTAGGTTTTTTGCTCCTTTATTTCTATTGTCTTCCTTTCATATTTGTCAGCATTTTTTGGGTTTGAGGCTGACTTTTTGTAAAGGGACAGACAATTGCAATCTCTTACATTTTTGAGTCCTGATACTAATTTATTTTGATTTTTTATGTAATTGTAGAAACTATTTATACCTATGTTTAGGATCTTATTAAGGTGGTTCGCAATTTAGTTTTATCTAGTTAGTGAGTTCTTAAGATGCTATTTTTGAGAGAGGAATTTGTTACTACATTGTGAATAAATTTTGGTTAATGAATATAATCATGTCCCTTAACCCTTCTTGAAGATTACGATTTGGAAATGTGGGTATTGAGAGCCTTGTCTCTCTATTATCAAGGGTTTTGTCTTTAATACTTCCTTTGTCCCTAATTACTTGTCCACTATTGAATTGACAAACCTATTAAAAATACAATAATTGATATAGTGAGCTTATCATTTTACCCCTATTAATTATGAAGTGAATGAACTAAAATTTTTTATGATTTTCAAGAAATTCTACATTTTTCAAATTAATAAATTGAGAGTATAATAGAGAAATGTTTTTTGTACTTTCTTAATTTGTGAAATTGGACAAGTAATTAGGGACAACTAAAAAAGGAAAAATGGACAAGTGATTAGGGACATAGGGAGTACAACTCTCGGACATTTTTAGGAAGAGACAACTCTTTTCAACCATCGACTAAGAAGAAATGGAGTAAAAATTATTGGGGCCATTGTGGGAAGCTGCTATGATGACCAAGGGACCACTAGAGCTATAGCAGCCAAGGGACTTGGATAGTTATCCTGGATAGTCCTTTCCTGGATAATCCTATGTATGTGAAATATTTTTTTCTGCCAAGGCAGGTCGATCTCAGCTTTAGTCGACTAGATCGACCCAATTTAGACATAAGAATTGTACCACGGGTATTTTTTAAAATGAAAGGATGGATCATAATATTTAAACGGATTTAATCAAGCATGATAGAAACTCAATAAAATTGAAGTTCTTTCTTCTCTTGTCATATAGAGTGACAGACATTACATTTATGTATCCCAATATGATTAATATTTATCATATTGACTATAAAAGGAGATTTTTCTTTCATCATAGTCATAAATGTACATATTCATTTGATAAAAATTTAGTAAACATCTTGAATACTTTTACTAAAATGAATAAAATATGTCTTTTTAATTGTAACACTATTGTAAACACATCAATTTTAGATGTGTTTTGTGCAATTATTTCATATTGACTTGTCTCAAGACTAATATAGAATTATATACAATGTGAATCGAGTGACAGGTTGGTGAGTAACATATATTAACAAAAACATTATTGAGCAAGATTTAGTTTCAAATATTTTTGAAAGCAACATAATTTGTTTATCTAAATATGGTTTATTCAAAATGAAAGAAAATAATAATGTGCTTCGACAAGCGATGTAACTTGTTCAATCATACATACATCACCATTTAAGATTTTAAAAATATTTGTAATTTTTAAATTAACCATTAAAATTGAATATTTTTAAGCATATTCAAATACAATCAAAATTTATATTGGGATAATGCCCAAGTAACCCCTCAGCCTATGCCCGAAATCTCAGAGACACACTTATACTATATTAAAGTCCTATTACCCCCCTGAACTTATTTTATTAATAATTTTTTACCCCTTTTCGACCTACGTGGCACTATCTTGTGGGTCTAACAATGGTTGACTTTTTTTTTCAAACTAGTGTCACGTAGGCTAAAAAGGGGTAGAAAATTACTCATAAAATAAGTTCAGGGGGTAATAGGACCTTAATATAGCATAAGTGTGTCTCTGGGATTTCGGGCATAGGTTGAGGGGGTACTTCTGCATTATCCCATTTATATTTCATCCGAACCAATATATAAACGTTCCCTTGTTTCAATGTTTAATTCTGTACATACTTGAATCAAAATATACTTTTTATTTTTTTTAAAAAAATGATGACGGAAATGAATAAACAAATACGTTTGGGATACTTTATGACCATTTTCTATGTACACTACCCAAATTTAAATTACATTAATATTTTTCCTAATAAGTTGGTTAGCATAATACTATAACCATAAGTAAATATATTTTAAAATAATTCTATCTAACTTTTATATAAAACCATAAGTTAGTGTTTTTCCAAAATTGCACTTGCAAGCAATAAAAAAATCTCTATTTCAAACTTTTAAAAAAAAAATAGAGAATTAAAATTTTCTCTATAAATAGGAATCAATCCCAGGCAAGAACATCAAAACTACTACTGCTACTACAACAAATTCATTTTAACCCTAATATCCAAACAAACACATTTTTCCTCCCCTTTAGCCATGACAAGAAACAAAGTGAACTATGCTTTGATTGAAGATGATACTAAAAGAAAAATCTCATATGATAAAAGACTGAAAGGGCTCTTGAAAAAATCTGATGAACTGAAAACACTTTGTGATGTTGAAGTGGCTACAGTCATATACGGCCCTTACAGGAATGAACCATCTGCATTTCCGAATAATAATGTTGTACGCAACACTTTTATAAAGTTTAAAGAGTTGCCGATATTGGACAGATCTAAGAAGATGGTGACAAGAGATGAGTTCACTATGAAAAGGATCAAGAAGTTGGAGGCACAACTTCAAAAGATAAGAAAGGAAAATAGGGTCAAGGAAATGACAAATGAGATGTATGAGTTGTTCAATAGAAAAACTCTTTCTGTTGACATGAGCACTTCCTATCTCAACGACCTACTTTGTGTGATAAAAAAGAATCTCAAACAGGTACATGAACTAACGATAAATGAGGCTGATGGAGAGGGTTCTACATCAAATGCCCCTCAACCCATTGTCGAACCAATGGTATCCAGTAGGGACAATTTAGAAGGACTAATTGATCCTTCTCCTCTATTGTTTTCTCCACCTCAACACAAGACTGTTGGAAAAACACCTAGACTGACCCATCAAATGCTGTCAATAAAAATGAATTCTCCGATTCCTTCACCAAAGATGGATTCTCTTATGCCTTCACAAACGATTGATTCTCTGATGCCTTCATTAACAATGGCTCCTCCAATGTATTCTCTAGTGTCTCCTACATTGAAACAACAAATTGAACCTTCAATGGATATCCCTTCAGTTCGTATATCAACCTCAGCGAATAATGATCATAATCTCTTTGTTAACTTACAAGATAGTCCTACAATTTGTGGGTTGCTTAACTCGAAGGATGATGATGTGATGGCCTTATTGGATGATCCGTTTTTTAAAAATATAAATGTGCAAGATCCAGACCACACCAAAAAAAACTAAGGACCAATGTGTGTATTTTTAATTAGTACTATTTTCTAAGTACATATAGTCGAATGGAGTATTTATGTTATTTACTATTTTTCATATATGAATTTTATCCTTGACTCTCTAGATAAGTTTCCCTTCGTCCTCCTTTGAAGTGTCCTTCTGTCGTATTCCTTGGTGTATTTGAAAGTTTGTAATTTTATTCACTTATTAAATCAATGATCAATTATTCTTATGTTTATAAGATAATGATTTATTTATTTTTCATTTATTATTATTATTATTGAAATGTTGTTGTTGGTTTAATTTTTCAAACTGGCCTCTTACACTTAAAAATTACAAAACCAATTTACATATAGGGTAAAACTTTATTTTTAAACTTTCTAGTGTAAAATAGTAACACATCTAATATTAAATAGTGGCTTTTATATGTTAAAAAATTCACGGTTCTATTATAGCTTAATTATTAGAATTGATGTTTGCACTACCAATACATAATGGATCACCCAATTTATATTTTTGTTCCATTTTTCTCTTTTTTTTTGTCCCTTCGTAAAGTCGAGAAATTCTGCCTACGTTAGAAGTCTATTGGACAAAATAAATGTGTCCTCTGAATTAGGAATATAATTTTAGTGTTTATTTATTGGAAGATACAAATATTCATATAAGAAATAAAAAATAACGCAAGGTAGATGATAATGTACTAATAGGTAAAAATTGAAATATGACAGGTAATAATACACAAAATTTAATATAAAATTGAGATTTACAAATATCCTAATGTTACTGAAACACGTCGGTGAAATAATCTTTTTATGATGTTCATCTGACCTGAATGGGCATGTTTATGTTGTGTTAATTTTTCCTTTTCTGCCATGTATTGTTAATTTTGAACAATTGTTGGTTTGTATATCTATTTTTGGTTGTGCATATTCATGCGTTATAGTATATCTTTTAGGTTTTATTTATTCTTAGATCTTTTCCAATAGTTTATTGTCAAATTGGGTGACTTCTGCAATTAATGATTTTCTAGAGGCAAAGTCAATGTAAGATACTATGGATAGTTTGGTTGATAACATGTGTCTGATGTGATCCAAAAAAATTTAAGTCAATTGATAATATTGAGTGTTAATGTTTTTATAAGTTTTTGTCATTCCTATATAGTCTAATGTGTCAAGTTTGTGCATACTGATAGTTGTTTTCAGTTTGGTTGTCATTTTCCATGTGTGGTGAATGTTTGTCTTCACCTTTTCATTTGTCATTCCTAATTGACCCTAAAATAGGTTGTATGAATTAGCTGAGAAATACATAATGGACAAGCTTATGATACCACATTTGTGGATGTTGACATCTTCCTAAGAGTGATTGTTTGATTCTGAATCTTAAATTCTCTAGTTTCAGTTATACTATATATTTCGGGGTTTCTCTTTTCCTGAGTCGGCACATATAAATAGAAGAATTGATTACAATTTTCAAATAGTTTTCATGAAATAATGAAATAACACATAGAATGTATGAATGATAATTGATCTTAAATGTTGTCATGTGATTAAGTGTCGCTTCTATGATTCAAGTTTGTTTCAAGTCGAATTATTACTAGGTAGAAGAGTGAAGTCTGAGTCTGTATGATGTTGAAGTTTCGTACTCCTTGAGGATAAGAAGTAGTTTAAGTTTTTTGTGTTATGATAAGTTTTTATTTTACCTACTTGTAAGTTTCTAAGCTTAAACTATTATGTTCTCAGAGAGAAAAAGAAGGCATTTACGGTGTTTAAGCCTTGAAAAGTAGGTTTTCATAATTTACAGGAGATCGAGTAGAAATAAAATATAAAGATTCAAAGCTGAAGGTTATCAAATAGTTTGTTGCCATAAAGTGATGTTGATGTCTTCACATGTCCACATGCGGCTCTGCATCACTATGTTAGTGAATTTAAACTAGGAAGAATGGTCGCACAAAAAGTTTTGTGTGTGGTAAACAGACGCGGTGCAACTCTTAATATGGGGATGCATCTCCCCTACATATCAAATTATTTAGAAGCAAAAACCATACTACTTGATATGAGAAATCATTTGTGACTGAAACAACAAATACAGTGGAGCAATACGTGTGTGAGACCTAATTGTAATGACCATATCTTTTATGTTTGGAAATTTTTGTGAAGTTATTATTTTACCCCTCACGATATTGGCTCCGAGTCAAACTCTGATTTTTGTTTCGAAGATTCCATTTGTACAAAATGTCAAGTATAGTCAATTTTCAAATATGTTTGGTATATACAGTATTCCGAACAAATTCTAATGGTCCTTTTGATGTTTTGAGAGTTCGCTGATTTTTCTGGTCCATGAGTTCTATACCATTTGCGTCTCTAATATGCCTTCTGCTTAAGCGACATTCACTTAAGCCAAGTCATGATCTCTAAAGCGAAGGGCAAACTTTAGCGGGGTTAACTTATGTTCTTTTTCTTCAAATAAGTATATGGGGAGTAGGTACTTCCAAAGAGATTTAGATTATCTTTGACATTAAAATAAGAATGGAAACTGAGATTCCAAAGATCCTTCGGGCTTATTTTCATAAAAGAGTAACCGGTTTCTAAATGAAGTTGGAGAGGAAACTGAGATTTCCAAGATAGCCTTTGAGCTATGTTTTTGAGAAGCAATCTCAAATCACAAAATAATTTGTTTTTAAAACATATGAGCTAAGTATATTTTTTTGAGTAGTATCGAAAACCGGTATAGGGATGCAAGTTCATATTGCCTCAAATCTTCATGAACCATGTAGCCATCATGGATAGCAATGGATCATACTTTTTAGATGAATTCTTTTCACAATAGCCTAGTGGATCCACTTAGTAGTTTTGGTACTTTACTCCGGCAAGGTGTAGAATGACCGGGCAGCGTGGGCCTAATAACGTTGCAAAATAACTATAGTTATTAAGTGATGGTTTTCGGTTTGAGAAACTCTCAAAACAGTAATTGCTTGGTTCCTCAAGGGGTTTTGCTTAGTCTGAATGAGGGAATGAGAATTAATTCTTTCATTTTACATGTAGACTTTGAGAGGGAGCATGGTATGCTTTTTATTATTATTATTATATTATGATTAGGAACTGACATCATATGTTTCAAACAATTTTTCTTTTTCTTTATGTTGCAATTGTTTTCAACTGCTTTAAATTGAAATCAGTTCAGTTAAGTATCAGGAGTTCAGTATTTCGAGCTGAGTATCTTAAGTTTAGTATCTTGGGTTTATATGTGATTCATTGAGTTAAGTATCATATCTTTGAAGTTGAATATCTTATCCTTGAGTACTTTTGAGTTTAGTAAATTTAATAGTTCTGAGTATCCTTGAATATTCCTTGAGCTGAGCAAGTTTGAAAATAGGTAAGTATGTTTCCATTTTTATCAAGTTCAAGCTTATGTTATTCTTTACAATTCCTCTTACATGCTTGTACATTCCACGTACTGAGCCATTTGTCCTGTATCTTCTCATGATGCAGACACAAGTATTCAGGATCTTCAACTGGAGCTTAGTCGATACACACAATAGTTCGATTTAGCTATGGTGAGCTTTTTTGCTTCCGGAGGATTTCATTTACTTTTCAATTTAGTGAGGATGTCGTGGGTATTGTCCCGTCATCCATATCAATTAGTTAGAGGCTTCATAGATCGTCAGTATAGTTGAGAAGCATGTATCATTCTTTTTATTAAATGTTTTAAAGACTAAAGTTTTCTTTTTTTGGTTAGTTGTATATATTTTACTATGGAGTTTTCTTTGGACTTAAAGTTTGTATGTAAGTTTTATGAACTTTTATTTTAGTTTTAAGTTTTTGCATGCTTAAGTTAGTCTTCTGCTTGTAGTCAGCCAGGATAAGGGTTCTGCTGGGGACCAACAATGGTTCTTTAGTGCCTGCCTGCCACGTCCAGGGTGTAGACTCAAGTCGTGACATATTGTTTTGTATAAATTCTACAGATTGCCTCACGGTTCGTAGATACTTCTACGGGTTATAGATTGGAACTGTAGAATGAAATTTGAGCCTTAAAATTTAGTTAAAATTTAGAGATAGTTGTTGGTCATCCCGATGGACCCTCTTCTTCCTTTATGTTTATGTTTTGTTCTATTTGTGAAATAAACACTTTTGAAACATGTAATTATCTTTCAATTCTGTTTTTATACGTTAGTGGATTGGACACGTGACAACACAGTTATAAGTTATACTAGAAAGACTAGATTTTTTTCTCGTTTATTTCTCTTGTCTTCCTTTCAGCATTTGTTAGCATTTTTGGGTTTGAGGCTGAGTTGTTGTAAAGGGATAGACCATTGCAATCTCTTCCATTTTTGAGTCATGACACTCATTTATTTTAATTTTTTTCATGTAATTCTAAATACTATCAATACCTATGTTTAAGATCTTATTAAGGTAGTTCGTAAATAAGTTTTATCTGGTTTGTGAGTTCTTAAGATGCTATTGTTGAGAGAGGAATTTGTTGCTACCTTGTGAATGAATCTTTGGTTATTGAATATAAACATGTCTCTCTATTATCAAGGGTTTTCTCTTTAATACTCTCCCTGTCCTAATTACTTGTCCACTTTTGAATTGACAAGCCTATTAAGAAGGCAATAATTGATATAGTGAATTTATCATTTTACTCCTATTATTATGAAGTGAATAAAATAAAATTTTATATGATTTTCAAGAAATTCTACATTTTTAAAATTAATAAATTAAGGGTATAATAGAGAATTTTTTTTGTACTTCCTTAATTTGTGAAAATTGACAAGTAATTAGGGATAACTAAAAATGAAAAAGTGGACAAGTAATTAGGGACAAAGGAAGTATAACTCTAGGAATTTTTTAGGAAGAGGCAACTCTTTTCAACCATGGACTAAGAAAGAAATGGAGTTAAAATTATTGGGGCCAATGTGGGGTGCTCCTCTGATGACCAAGGGACCGCTAGAGCTACAGCAGCCAAGGGAATTGGATAGTGATCCAAGATAGTCCTTTCCTTGATAATCCTATGTAAGTGAAATATTTTTTTCTGCCAAGGCAAGTCGATCTCAGGTTTACTCGATTAGATAGACCCAATTTTAGACTCAAGAATTATACCGCGGGTATTTTTTAAAATGAAAGGATGGATCATAATATTTAAATGGATTTAATCAAACATGACATAAACTCAATAGAAAAATTGAAGTTCTTTTTCCCCCTCTCATATAAAGAGATAGACATTATATATATGGACCCCAATATGATTAATATTTATCATATTGACTATAAAAGGAGATTTTTCATCATAGTAATAAATGTACATATTCATTTGATAAAAATTTAGTAAAACATCTTCAAATAATTTTTGTTCATCTTGAATATTTTTCCTAAAATGAATAAAATATATCTTTTTAATTTTAACACTATTGTAAACACATCATTTTTATATGTGTTTTGTGCAATTATTTCAGATTGACTTGTCTAAAGACTAATATAGAATTATATACAATGTGAATCGAGTGACAGGTTGGTGAATATCATATATTAACAAAAACATTATTAAGCAAATATTAGTTTCAAATATTTTTGAAAGCAAAATAACTTTTTAATGAATATGGTTTATTCAAAATTAAAGAAAATAATAAGGTTCTTCGACAAGCGATTTAACTTGTTCAATCATACATACATCACCATTTAAGATTTAAAAATATTTGTATTTTTTATATTAACCATAAAAATTGAATATTTTTAAGCATATTCAAATACTATCAACATTTATATTTCAATATTCCGAACCAATATATGAATGTTCCATTGCTTCAATATTTTATTATGTACATACTGGAATCAAAATATACTTTTTATTTTTTTTAAAAAACTCGAAGAAGAAAATGAATAAACAAATACGTTTGGGATAACTTTATGACCATTCTCTATGTTTCGATGATTTCATAGAGAATAAATGAGTATGAACATATGAGCTAAGTATATTTTTTGGTGTAGTATTGAACATCGACATGGAGATGCGAGTTCATATTTACTCAACTCTCCTCCATGAACCATGTAGCCATCTTGGATATAAATGGTTCATACTTTTTAGATGAACCCTTTCACAATAGCCTAGTGGATCCACTAAGTAGTTCTGGTCCTATACTCCGGCAAGGTGTAGGATGACCGGGCAACGTAGGCCTAATAGCGTTGTACCATCACTATAGCTATTATGTGATGGTTTTCGATTAGAGAAACTCCCAAAACAATAATTGCTTGGTTACTCAAGGGGTTTTACTTAGTGTGAATGGGGGAATAAGAAATCATTCATGCATTGCGTAGGTAAACTTTGAGAGTGAGCATGGTATGTTTTTTGTAATTATATTATGATTATGAGTTGACATCATGTTTCCAATAGTTTTCCTTTTTCTTTATGTTTCATTCTTTTTAACTGCTTATTATTAAAATGTGTTCAGTTAAGTATCAGGAGTTGAAAATCTTAAGTTTAGTATCTTGGGTTGATATGTGCTTCGTTGAGTCAAGTATCATATCTTTAAAGTTGAATATCTTATCCTTGAGTACTTTTGAGTTTAGTAAGTTGAGTAGTTTTGAGTATCCTTGAGTATTCTTTGAGTTGAGTAAGTTTGAAAAGAGGTAAGTCTGTTTCCATTTTTATCAACTTCAAGCTTATGTTATTCTTTAGAATTCCCTTTACATACTCGTACCTTCCACGTACTGAGACATTCGTCCTGCATCTTCTCATGATGCAGACACAATGTCGCGCCCCATTTTGCTTAAAAACTGGTTTTATCGCGACCTAACAACTCTTTTGGGATTTGGAGTTTAAGGAGTCGCCACCTAACGAAATAGGCGCGTTAGGGCACCTATCTAACCTAACTAAGTCTAGCTAAGGTCAACAAGCCAGAGATCAGGGTAAGGGTTCAAATTACCTTGAGGGGAAGGTGTTACGCATCACTCGAGGTTCGCAAATGTGGGTCCCGGCCGTATCTCATGCAATCTATGTGGGGGTTACAAGTAGTAATCAAGGTCACTTCATTATTATTTATTTAAAGTAATATGCATGATAGGTGATAAGAATATAAACAATTGAATCTACTTATATTTTAATTATCTAAGCATATAAGGCTATGTGATAATATAATATTAAACAATTAAGATAACATTCTTATTTTAATTAAGAATTAGGCAATGCGAGACTAAGTGATATACATATACTAAGCATTAAAAAAAACGATAAGCGGGAGGATAGAAAGGAGACAAATAAATAAGAAAACAAATTTTTTATTTTTATTTTTAATCTTACCCAAATAAATATAATTAAACAAACAAATAAAGGGATAAAGGGAAGGGAGACTTCAAAAGACTTTTTGGATCAACACTAGACTTTTCTTTTATTTTCCAATAGGCTGCCATATGGGGACATACAAAACCAAGGTTTGTCTTTCAAGCCTGAGTTAATGTCATCATCTCCATAGGGCCAACTACCCCTATCCCACCACCACATGCATTTCGTACCTAAAAGGTGTATAATCGTCCCAACTTGAGTGTCCAAGAGGCATTGGACTCTTAAAGGGTGAGTTTAGACTAAATAGAATATAAGGTCCTCCTAGACACCAAGTCAAACAAACAAGACAAACAGAACGGTCATTTTAGCACGATAGGCTCAATTTGGCCTCTAAATTTTGATAAGACATGCTTGCAAACAAAACATAATTGTGAAAGGTTTCATGTTAAGTGTGTGAGCATACAACGTTATAATAAAAAACAAAAATTAATTATGAAGGCAAAAAATATGACATGGATATAGATTTTAATGTTGAACTAATTTTAAAGTGAGGAATGATTAGTGACATAATAGATTTTATTTTATTTCCAAGTAGCAAAGGATATGATCCACATACACATATATTTTTAAACAATATAGAGAACTTAATTATTAATGCAAAATATAACTTAGGAAAACAAATTTTATTTATTTAGGCAGAATTTTTTTAAGAACAACAAATAGATTTAATGCAAAAATTATTTTTTATTTTATTTTATTTTTTATTTATTTATTTAAAAAGGGTAGTAGCAAAATATTATGAGTACAGAAAATTATTTTTAAAACAAGGTGTAACATGCAAAAATTAGTTAATTGAGAGCATTTTATAATAACAAATTTATTTATTAATGTAGAAATTATGTTTAAGAGATAGTAAATTTATTAAATGCAATAAATCGATAGGAATTGTTTATTTTGAAAGTGTCAAAATATGCACAACAAATTTTATTTCAATTGTAAAAAAAAATACAAGCCAATTAACATGATTTCTAGGTGTTTAACATAATAAAAGAATGACAAAGAAAAAAGAAACAATTCAATTATTGACATGCTGAAAAATTAGTTAATAATTCCTATAAACATGATTTCTAGATGATTTAATAATCAACAAATTTAAATAAAACCTATAGGCATGATTTCTAACTCCAAATGACATATGAATGCATAAATTCTATAGAAATGATTTATTCAATGGGTAACTAAAATGCACACAACATATTTACTTAACATTTAGCGAATTAATCATAACTCATTACTTAATAAGCCAATTTGGATAAACTTAATTTCAAACATTAATTGAGAAAATTTAAATTAAATGATTGTGCAAAGAGGATTCATTTTATATATTTTTTTAATTTTATTTTTATAGTTAGATCTAAAAATTACTTTATCGCATAAAAGTGTATCAAAACAAATTACGAACCTATAGACATGCTTTCTAACACAAATAAGTTTGCAGAAAATAAATAATATGATTAACACATAATTCCCCCTCCCTAGGCGATTTTCCCAAATTGTTTCATATATAAGAGTTTCTTTAGAGTTATACAAATTATCACATAACCATAATAAAAATGTAAATTGTAAATGAATCCAAACTATTTCCCTCTTCCTTCTTCTTCTAGGGAACTCTTCTAAATCTTGAAATTTAGGTCCACTACCTGCTACTGGGAACAATGCAACATACATATATAATAACAAAATATCTTCAAAATATATTATTTGTATGTACACACAGAAGGTGCATGCACATGAGTTCAAACAAATATCGAATATCAACAAATATAATGTTAAACATAGAGAGGGGGAGGGAAGAACTAACCTGGATGTTCCTGTTTTGTTTCCGACACACAACGATAATTATGCAAAAACGAAATTTAAAAATAATAGAGTGTTGACCAATAGTAAAATGTCAATGAAGAAAAGTAACCGGTTCAATAGAAAAGAAAAAATCAGCAATGTCACTTTCGACCAGAACACAACAAAGTAGCAAAGAAGAGCACTTGAATATTTACTGAAATCTTAATTTATTTTAAGAATATCAATGAGAGAGTAAGGAGTAATGAGAGAATTTATAGCAGGAGTGAGTGGATGAGTCGGTAAGTGTTTGTGTGTGTGCCAAAGTGAATGTGCCAAAGTGAATGAATGAGTGTCTCTTTATATAGAAAAGAGGGGGGGGGGGAGAATACATAAGGAAAGGACTAAATTATAAAACAAATTAGGAGTACAATATTCTTTTACATTAAATAAAGAAGATCCAAAACAATATTATCTTACCACATGTAAATACATAAGAAATCAGTCAGTTTTCAAATAAGGAATCAACTAATATTATTTTCCTTATTTCAAAGGATCTAAAATCATATTTATAAACATATTTTATTACCAGATATAAACAAATAAAAATAAAATTAGGAAGAATATTATTATTTTTCCTTAAATAAAGAAGAGTCAAATTTCCGCCAGAAAGGAATGGGGAAAAAGAAGGAGAAAATAGTGAAGAAGAGAGGGGGAAGAGGAAACGAGGGGAGAGAGAGAGAGAGAGAGAGAAGAGGAGAAGAGGGAACAATGAGAGGGAAAGAGAGAGGGATGTTGCCTTTGGTGGGTGGCAATTTCCGCCAGAAAGGAATGGGGAAAGAGAGAGGCGGCTGGCGAGATGTTGAGAGAGGAAGAATCAACGCTGGCGAGAGATGAAGAAAGAGAAGATTAGTTCTTTTAGGCATTGGTCTTCAAGCTTATTAGAAATAGGAAAAATAGGAGGTTAGATCTTGAACGTAGGATTAGTTTAGATGTCCAATTAGGATTCGATCTAGGATTTTATGAATTAATTGATGGATGAGATTAAAAGATGTAGTGTTAAAATCAAATTGGATTGAATGTGGAATGGCTAAAATTGCAATTAAATTGGCTAGAATTGCAAATGAAAGATGGTTGAAATTGAAATAAAATTTGAATTGAATTTGGCTAGAATTGAAAGAAATTGAAATAAAATAGGCTAAAATTGAAAATTGAGGAAGTGTCATCCAATTAAAATACTACAAATTTTATGAGTATTTTTGTATAATCGAAAATCACTTAAATTTTAAAACATTCGAAATTCGTTAATAAGTTTAAAATATTTTAACAATAATTTTATAAAGTAAACATAAAAAATTATATAATTTTCATGCAAAATCGACTAAAATTCTAAACTTTAAATATTTTTTAAAATATGTACTTAATCGAACAAGATTCCTAAAAAAATGGTTAAGGTCGGTCAAAATTGACAAGAAACACACGTGTATTCAGGATTTTCAACACGAGCTTCGTCGATACATGCAAGAGTTTGAGTTAGCTATGGTGAGCCTCCTTTCTTCTGGAGGATTTCTTACTTTTCAATTTATTCAGGATGTCGTGGGTCTTGTCCCAACATCCATATTAATCAGTTAGAGGCTTCATAGATATTCAGTATAGTTGAGAAGGTTGTATCATTCATTTTATTAAATATTTTAAAGACTAAAGTTGTCTTTTTATGGTTAGTTGTATATATTTTATAATATAGAGTTTTCTTTGGACTTAAAGTTTGTGTGTAAGTTTTACGAACTTTTATTTTAGTTTTAAGTTTTTGCATGCTTTAGTTAGTCTTCCGCTTGTTGTCAGCCAGGATAAGGGCTCTATTGGGGACCAACAATTGTTCTTTCATTCCTGCTGGTCACGACCAGGGTGTAGACTCAAGTCGTGACATAAAGTTTTGTATAAATTCTACAGATTGCATCATAGTTTGTAGAAACTTCTACTGGTTATAGTTTGGGACTGTAGAATGAGATTTGAGCATTAAAATTTAGTTAAAATTTAGAGATAGTTGTTTGTCATCCCGGCGGACCCTCTTCTTCATTTACGTTTATTTTTTGTTCTAATTGTGAAATAAACACTTTTGAAACATGTAATTATCTTTTAATTTTGTTTTAATACGTTAGTGGATTGGACATGTGGCTACAATGTTTTAAGTTATATTAGAATGACTAGGTTTTTTGCTCCTTTATTTCTCTTGTCTTCCTTTCTGCATTGTAAGCATTTTTTGGGTTTGAGGATGACTTTTTGTAAGGGGACAGACAATTGCAATCTCTTCCATTTTTGAGTCATGATACTTGTTAGTGAAAAAAAACTTACTACATAATAAAAAATACAAGATTACAATTGAAAATAAAATTAAGCAAATAAATCTCTTCAAGACTGAGGCGCGGATATCTCGCTCAATTTTAAGGAGATTCAAAGATGGCTACAATTAAAAAAACCGCGGATGTCAAGATGAGAGACCTTAACAAGAAGAATCCTACTAAAGAAGACATCACCTCTATGAATGATGATGAAACTATTTCTCATCTAGAGAAAGTGAAAAAGTATGATGGTGATTCCTATAAGTGTCGGTATTATCTTCTTAATTGTTTATCTTATAATTTTTACGATTATTATGATAAAACTTACTCTAGTGCAAAGAAAATTTGGAAAGCATTGCAGAGTAAGTATGATACTGAAGAGGCTGGAGCGAAAAAGTATGCGGCTAGTAGATTTTTTCGTTTTCAAATGGTGGACAATAAATCAGTGGTAGATCAAGATCAAGATTTCATCATGATTGTTGGAGAGCTTAGGTCCGAAGAGGTTAAAATTGAAGATAACCTTATTGTTTGTGGCATAGTAGATAAACTTTTCACATTCTTGAAAGGAATTTCAAAAAACTATGCGCCACAAACAAAAGAAAACTTCTCTTGAAACCTTGATGATGAAAATCCGCATGGAAGAAGAAGCAAGAGGCCAAGATGTACTTTTACAAACAAAAGAAAACAACATCATAACGAAGGAAAATTTAATCACTTCGAATAATGCTAATCCTGAAACAAAAATACTTCTTTGAAGCCTAAGAAAAAAAAATTCAAGAAAAATAATGGTAGACCTCCCAAGAAAAATAATGGTGAAAATCACCAATAACAAAATAAAAAGATCAAGAAAAGGGACCATGCTTTGTTTGTGGCAAGAGTGGGCATATTGCTCGATTTTGCAGATTTCAAAAATATGGTCCTAACCCTCAGGCAAACGTTACTGAAGAACCTTTTATGGCGGGGATTACCGACATAAACATGGTTGAGAATGTTGATAGATGGTGGGCTGATTCTGGTGTAAATCGTCATCTCTGTTATGACAAAGACTGGTTCAAAAAATATACTCATTTTGAGGAGCCCAAAACCATGATGCTTGGTGATGCTCATACTACTGAAGTACTTGGAAAGGGGGATGTTGAATTGTTTTTTACACCTGGAAGAGTATTAACTTTAAAAGATGTACTTTATACTACTTGAGTTGAATGTGGCAATTGCATTACTAGTTGTGCATGAGTTGTAGTTGTTGATGTCAACCTGCATCACGTTGTTTAAGGATGGATGGTAGTTGAAAACTGCATAAAAGATCGATCAAAGTTTGACATAACTCAGTAAATTTGGCTCATCTTTGATAATTTAGTCGATATGCATGAGTTGTTTATGAAGAACTCAATTTTAGACTTACTTTACATCTCAATAAATAAAAAATTTGTTATACAATTCAACAATGTATATGCATTTTTCTAGTTGAAAAAAACAAAGCTCAATGTGAAAGTAGTTTGGTTTATGTGTGTCTTAATTGATAATGTGACCTGAAACATCGATTATTTAATTTGACTACATTACACTTATAGCATTATATTAAAACTCACTTCGATGTTGTTTAAAGTTTTATTTGATTTTAGTACTATACATAAGGTTATCGTATATATAAATTTCCCCTACTATAATAATTTGATTCAAATGATGATGACTAAGATATGTTACCCAGGATATCACCAGCTCAAAATTGCTCGAATAAAGCCCATTCATTTTAATTGTAGTAGAATATCCATCCTGCAAGATCACCAACGTAATACAGAGTAGATATGGTGGATCTCGAAGTAGCCATCATCACCACCAACACGACTAACATTGCTTTTTCCACAAGAAAGTCATACCTATACTTTTACACTAACGAACAATTAAGACTTTTGAACCTGAATACTAGTGATTTGAACATACGAGTTTATGAGGCTTTTTATAGGAGTAGTTAATTGTCCCCTTGATTTTTCAAGAATAGAATTTAAGGAAACACGCATAGTACTTTCAAAAATGTAATTTCAAAAAATAATAATAATAAAATAGAATAAGTAAAAGAATCTCTTAAGTTTTCCAAATTTTTACTACTTAATAGGGAATTTGCTCGCGCTTCCTGCAATTATGAAATATATATAAAAATATTTCTAGTAATGCTGGTTACAAAAAATTAAAAATCAATTAGAAATAAGAAAAATTACAAAACCACAATACACATATTTTAGTACAATTAGAGCTTAAGTGAATTACATTTTTGTTATCAAAGGTTTTTCAAAAATAAAAGACTAATTTATTAAGAACAAAATTCGCATATTATTATGTTATTAAATAACATTCGGATAAACATATTCAAGGTCTTGATTTTTTTTTCATATTTTTGTCAAATTATAAATTTACTATCCGATGAATCTTCCTTTATTTCAGAAAAATAAATGGTGAAACTAAAAATAGGAGGAAATAGAGTGAAATACTTCTATTTCATTTCTTCTTCGATATTTAATCCTGGTTTCCTTGTTTTTTCTCTTATTATCATCGTCTAAATAATTGTTATTCAATATTTTTCATTATCATCTAAATAAACCTCAATTGCTAATTTGTCGTATATATCTTATATTGTTATCACTACTAAAAAAATGTAAATATCGACTACAAAAAATAAAAAATTACAAAAACATTAGATAACTGACTAGCTATGAAAAATAAAGCGGGAACAAAATTTTGACCTCAAGAGGTCGGTATTTTTTGCGGACAAAACGAACTACAATAAAAACCGACCTCTTGATGTCGGTATTAAATAAAATAAATAAATAACCATATTTTATTTTGTCAATTAAATATAAAACAAAATTTAGAAATATTTTAATTTAATATTATTTAAATCGTCATCCGGATGACAGATTTCTCTACATTAAAAAAATATTATAATACCGACATCCAAAAGTTGGTAAAATTAAATAGTATATAATTATATTAAATTTTATAACCTTCAAACTGATGGTAGACTAATCTGAGATCAATATTCGAGAAGCAAGAAGCACCGTGAAGCTGGTCGAAAAGATCATGTATCCTTGTAAGAAGATACTTATTCTTGATGGTCACCTTATTCAATTGACGGTAGCCTATACACATCCTAAGGAAACCGTCTTTCTTTCTTACAAACAAGACGGAGCTCCCCAAAGTGAGACACTTGGTCGAATAAAGCCTTTGGCTAACAAATCTTTCAATTGTTCTTTCAGCTCTTTTACCTCTGTTGGTGCCATTCTATGTGACGGAAAGAGAGATAGGACGAGCATCTGGAATGATATTTATGACGATGTTTATCTCTCTTTAAGGAGGGACTCCAGGTAGATCATCAGGAAAAAAATTCTGGAAACTCTTTTACTATAGGAACTGACTGAAGGGAAGGTACCTCAACACTCGAGTCATTAACTCGGAGTCAGTGATAGATACACTCCTCTGAAACTAACATCCTTTCCTTAAGGTAAAAAATAAAATGACCCTTAGGCACTGCTGAACTACTAATCCGCTCTAAGACTGGCTCATTTGGAGTCTGAAACTTGAAAACTCGATATCTGCAATCTATTGATGCATAACCGACATGGAGCAAGTCCATACCTACAATGACATCAAAATCTACCATGTCTAAATCTACTAGATCAGTCATTGTGCTCTTGTCACTGACAAAAACAGGACAATCATAATAAACTTTTTCCTCTAGAATAGACTCCCCAACAGGTGTAGAAACACAGAAGGATTCACAATGTTTTTAAGGAAGAATCTCAAACTGATTTGCAACTTAAGGAGTTACAAAATATAAACTTTCTCCTGCGTCTAAAAAAGCATAAACATCAAAAGTAAAGACTTTATTATACCCGTGACAAAATCTGGAGTGTTCTCTTGCTCTTGGAGGCTAGTGATTGCATAGAGATAGTTTGCCCCTCCACCAATACCAGAAGTGGATCCTATAGGTGCAGCGTTGTCTGGTGGAGCAACTAATGAAGATTGAGCTTTGTTGCCCGGATTTCCACCACCTTGCTTATTCTTAGGGAACTCTCTCATGAAGTATCCCTCTTGACCAAAATTGAAACAACATGTCTGCCCATCACGACATTTACCGATGTGGTATCTATCACACCTACAAGATGCATGACTAGGCTGGTCTAGCCTTGAAGTTCTACAAATTCTGGCATTATGCTTACCTCTGTTTTTGTACGCAGGTGCACTAGCAGATGATGGTTCATACCCTTTTGGTCTCTGAAATTGTGGTCGACTTGAACAACCTTTTTATTGACCATACCCATTCCCAGTCTTTGATTTATTGTTCCGGTGCTCCTCTCTGTCCCTCAGCTTCTCTTCCATTACCTGTTTCACATAAACCATTAATCTTGAAATGTCCATGTCCCCAATTAACATTGCGACCCTACCTTATTTGATTGAAGAACGACCCAAGCTAGCAACAAATAAGATCATTCTGCTTTTCATATCTTTAACCATCTCCGGAGCATAGAGAGACTGTGGTGAACTATTCCATACTCATGAGCACTTAAGGATTCCTGTTTCAGAGTAAGGAACTCATGTAACTTTGCTTCTTTCAGTTCTCGGAGAAAGAAACGCCCCAAGAAAGCTTCTTCAAAGCAAGCCCAACTTGGATGTGGTGCATTCTCATATATGTTACCTTTCGACTTATCAAACCAAGTCCTAGCCATATTCTGCAGTTGATATGTGGCTAGTTCAACCCTCTCAATACCAACAACATGCATCACCTCAAACACATTCTTTAAATCTTCCACAATGTTTTTCGGATCTTTAGTAGTGATTGAACCAGAAAAACTTGCGGGATTCATCCTCAAGAATTCCCAAATTTTCGAAGTATCAGCCCCTTCTTGTTGAGCTCCCCCTTGTTGCCCGACTTGATTAGTCACCGCTTGTCTTATCATACGAATATCCTCACAAAATTCAGCATTGGTGATTTCTCCTTGAGGTTGCACATTTGGTGAATTAGGTACCTCTGGCTCTTCGACATTTTTTCTGGCTGGACGACCTCTTGCTGCTCTTTGTAGAGGCATGTTAATCTGAAACACGCATAAGCACAAATAACAGAGATACTTCTAGAAATAATCTTTAACACACGAAAGAAATGTGAAAGAAGTGAGAAATTTATAAATTTTGTACCCTTATAATCATAGATGTGGCACGCTTCACACCGATGACTAAGACTCTACAAACACAGCTTATTAGACTCCCTAGGACCCTTGAACTCTATGTTCTTATGTAACAACTCAAAAGTCTAAGACATGTTCTAGAGACTAACATTAGTGTCAAAAGTTTTAAACACTGTTTTAAGGTCTTTTTTACGGTATATAAGTCATTTAAGAAGTTAAGAAATCAAAACATCAAGGAACTTCCATGACGTTCGGAAACTCGTTCAATGAGGTGCTAGTGTGCCTTAGCCTATTTGACTAAGTTTTAGGAGTCAGAAATTGACGAATTTTGGTGGAAGGGTGTCTAATACGCATTAGAGTTGATTCATAGTTGAAACTCTGGGCACGACCCCCCAAGGACAAACCAAGGTCCCTTGAGAAGGACCCTTGTATTTTGGTCGAACGCTGCCCAAGGCAGTGTGCACCAACGACTTGTCATCAACGGACCGTGTTCTAATCGATGCATGGATAGGGAGTTGATTGAATTCATCTATAGACACTTATAATATTTGGACAAAGCCTTTTTTTACAAGTCTCCTAACTCAACGATGGACCAACATGACGGTTGGTCCCTTGGCCGTCGTTTAACAAACATGGCATCAATCGGGGAGTCGTCTGTGAGTGAATTGTTTCACTGCACGTTTTAAGCTTTGTGAACTTAATTAATTAACTGTTTATTTAAATAATTAGGGGTTATAAAAACCCTAAGATAATTAAACATACTTAAGCCCTCATAATTCACAAACCCAACTGTCTTCCTTCTCTCTTCTTTCTCTCTCCCAAGTTGAGGAACCATAAAAGACAAGGTATAGGTGGGTTATAGGGTTGGAATCACCAAGTTTTATCCATAATCTTCATTAAACAATAAGGTATGGGATTTGTTTCATCTTTGGGACTTCTTTCCATAAAAGGTTTCATCAAATTGATTTGTATGAAATTCACGTGGGTCTTTTCAAATCTCGAAATTGATCTTGTAAATTGAACTTTTTATGATTTCCTTTGGATATTATTAATATATTAACTTGTATTATAACTCAATTATGTTATTTCTTGATGGATTGGTCTAGTTTGTAGAAGGTGACCTATTCCCCTTAACCCTAGGTTGTGATCTTGATATGAATTGTGTAATGTTAGTTCAATTGACATGGTTATTGGTTGAATTAATATTCCATGATGTTATTTTATCAATTATAAGAAGATTAAGATGAATTGAAGTCCTATCATGTTAGTTCTTGAGTAATTGATCCAGGTCCCTTATCTTAAGCTATGAACTAGTGATGGATTGTGATGTAGTGATTCAATTGGATTTGTTGTCATATTGTTTATTGATGTGTGATGATATTATGACCTTATTTGTTTACGTTAAGGATTGATAGTAACACCTTGATGATGGATTATGAAGGAGACTTGGTAAGTCTTGTGATCCCAGTTTTTTACTTCGATTGTAGTAAATTGTGATTAAGTGATGATATTGCATTGAACTATATCTTGTATTAGGATTAATAGGGTTGGTATGATGTTGAAATTGAATTGTCTTGACTATAGTTTGTGAGGTTTTGGATAAGATATATATGATATAAAGATGGTGATACTTACCAATGTGCCTTATCATGATATGATTATGTTAATGTACTAACCTCACCTATATGAATTGTAATGAAAAGAATATACTCATGCAATTATAATTAAGCTATGATGATGACGATGATTATACAAGTGATAAACCCTATGACCTACATTACGCCATGATGATTATTAAAGACATAAAGACATTTCAAAAGGGACTCTAGCTTAGTAGCAAGTGAACTAGATTGAGAAGTGTCCCTTCCCACATAGGAAAGGTAGGATCACTAATGTACTCTCGAGATTGGAGACTACATTACATGTAGCATAAAGAGGGTTCCAACTATATCTCTTAGCTCTTGAACTAAGTTTCCTCTATCGGAATACTAGCTAGTGGATCTATATAGTTGCTATGTTCATGTTTTGGTAGTACCTTGTAAAGTAGTCTTCCTTCTTTCAGTATAGGGTTCCATGACACCAGATTCCACATTAGCTCATGTGGTCTATGTCAGTTGAGTCAAGATTTTCCCAAAAGTTTACATAAAATAAAGGAATGAACTCTAACTAGGATAACCTAAGGGGTTTAACTTAGTCTAGGTAGGGGTATGGGACTATACCTAAACATTGCACTAGTTAGCCTTGAGGGATGTCTTAGGAGGATGTTCTTATATATGTATATGCTTAAAATGGCACATGATATGCATATGATGATCTTTCACATTGATGATACTAAATGATGATTGATTTCACTTATGAATATGTGTTGGTGTTTTTTGTTAAAGTATGATGATATGTACTGCTAGTGATATGCTATGAGAAGTTGGATGTTTGTCATGATTCTTATTGGTTTACTTGATTGAGTAAGGTTATGCGGATTTGCTAGGTCATTGAACTTGTTGAATCAATAGGGGTTCATGGGTATCTTTCTTGATTTGATATGTTGTAATGAACTCTTATCTATAAGTTTTGCTACAATAACTTGATGATAAAGTTGTTTTGGATAAGTGTTCAACTATGTTGATACTCATGTTACTGATTTCACTTAAGGTAGATTTGTCTTGTATAGTACATGGTACGTATTAATAATTTGTATTGGTTCGTGAATGTGCATAAGGCTTTCTAAAAGTAAAATAGCATATTCTAATGAAATGTCCTATTTTTTATATGATTTCAAGATATGTGTGCATGGTCTCATACTTAGTATAAGTGGTATACTAACCCCATTTTCTCCCTTTTCAAAAATATTTTATGTTTCGGTCGTTGAAGGGCTTTGAGACGACTTTGAAGGAAGACTTGTAATTTTCATTCATCTAAGTTTGGTAGGTCCTCACTTTCTTAGGGCAATGCCACTATCTAGCTTATGATGTTATTCTAGTTTTAAGAATCTTATGTTCTTTCCTTTTCAGTTGAATACTAAACATTGTATAGCCTATATATGGCTTTATTACATTGATGTATGGGGTAGGCCCAAGTTGTTATAATCTTTGTAGATGGTTATGATATGAGACATCCATTTGAGACTGTATTATATTTTATATATCTATGTGCAATAAAGGTAGAAGACTATGTAATCTTCCTATACGAAGGGTCTATATATACTCGATATAAATATTATGGGTATGTAGAGGTCTATGTAAACCTCAATGTAGAAGTAATGAGAAGTTCTTAATTTTATGTATTTTTGACCTATGAATGTAATGATATAAGCTAAGAGGCTAGTCTTAGTCCTCAAGAAGGACGCCGACGCTGGTTACGTCTAGAGGGTGCTTCCCGGATGTGACAAACTTGGTATCAGACAATGAGGTTGAATATCTTTGAGTTGATGTCTCTCTCAATCACGTCTATATAGATTCTTACTCATAATTGTGAAGTGCGCCACGGTTATGGATAGGAACCTATGTGATGCTTAGGAAACTGTCACTTTCTTAGAAGTCCAATATCGTGCCTTTAGAGTATTGACTCTACGTGCTTTTAGCATCTATTTTTTGTTATTGTGATTATATGCAATGAATACTTGAATTAACGTGTAATAACAACTTGAAGAAGATATTGCCAATGCGGGAGCTCCTTCCCTAGGCAATCAAGTGTCTCCTCTTGAAGAAGATGTTAATGATGACCAAGCTCCGGTCAATCCTCCTCCGTCACATAAGGGTTGCTCTTCTCTACATGGCCCAAGACATTACTACGCAAGAACAAGCCTTCACTACCCAAGCTCAAGCCATGAAGGCCCATGCTAATCGAGAGGTTTTACCTCGAGCAAACAAAAAAATTGGCACCATGGCCTCCCATTTGAGGGATTTAACTAAGATAAATCCCCTTACTTTCTATGGGTGCAAGGTTGAAAAATGCATAAACCAAACTACTTTCACATTGAGCTTTGTTTTTTTCAACTAGAAAAATGCATATACATTGTTGAATTGTATAACAAATTTTTTATTTATTGAGATGTAAAGTAAGTCTAAAATTGAGTTCTTCATAAACAACTCATGCATATCGACTAAATTATCAAAGATGAGCCAAATTTACTGGGTTATGTCAAACTTTGATCGATCTTTTATGCAGTTTTCAACTACCATCCATCCTTAAACAACGTGATGCAAGTTGACATCAACGACTACAACTCATGCACAACTAGTAATGCAATTGCCACATTCAACTCAAGTAGTGATTCAATCACCCTTTAACACCTGATGGAGACTACTTCTTCATATGTGGTATTCCTGGTCATTGTGCATCTGGACTCAAATTACACATCAAAGTTAGTCCTACTAGAACTCCTCCTCCTCCTCCTCCAGAGACAAACCCTGAATTTTAAGACTTCGGGTGCACCTATATAAACATATCTCAAATATTAGGTCTAAATAAACTTAGAATAAATAAAAAAAAAAAAAGCTTTAGTAGGATTCGAACCCTGGACTATAGGTTGGAATCTTTTGCTTCTACCAGTTGGACAAACGAACTTCTATATTTTGTTATCTATATCCTAATTTCTACCAGTTTTTTGGTAAGAGATATACATATGATTTTTCAAAAGTTAGCGGGTGCACGTGCACCCCCTCCATATAGTGTGGGTCCGCCCCTGCTCCTCCCACTCCTACAATGATGAATAATTGTTATCCAGATCATTTTCCTACAAATCAAACTAAGAAACCTTACTCTTCTGCAAGCACTAGTGCTTATTCACTCAACATGTTATTATGTACATTGTTTCTTCTACCCATGGTTTAGACACGACACTACAAGGTTTCACATATATAGATTTATTGGTGGTCTTACTTAGGTTTTTTTTTGTATGGAATGTTTTTTTTTTTTTTTTAGTTCCATTTGATTTGGAAGTTCTTTTAGTATTGATTTTGTTAGTGGTTGTTTTTACCAATTTATTGATGATAGTATTAGATTATGATCTATAGTCAGTTATACTATTGTTACTACTTTATCTATTTCATATTAATTGAATTTTTGAGGGTTTATTCATTGTTTAAAATAATTCAAATATTCAAAGTTCAAGATGGATGTTAGATTTTTTTTCCTTATCATTTTTTGAAGTTTTATGAGCTAAATTATACTAGTTACTAAGTTATATTTATGATTTCACAATACATAATAGTGAAAATTATGATTTAAATTGTGTTCTTGAATATTTTTCTTAGAATGTGTATATTACCTCATAAATTCAATTAATAAGGATCGGAATAGAGGAAATAGTATTTTGTATTTTGGTTAATTTCATAATTAAGATATTGAATTTAAGAAAAAGATTATTTACCCCGTTCCGAATAAGCCTAACGGTTTAACAAATTGAGACTTCTCAACACAAATTCCCGTATGTTAAATATTAAAAATTAGCGCCGCCATCTTCAAAACCATATGTCTGCCACTTCTGGTGACTATAGCCGCCACGACCACCATCCCTCTATATGAAGGACCTTCTCTTACCCCTACCATGTCGACATACACCTCTACTTTGAAACAACTAAAAGCACAATGTAAACCTATACCTGTAAAGTCAATTTGATACTTACATGGAGAACCACACGTTATATGGGAGCATGAAGAAGTCAATCAGATTATCATCAACGAGAATTTGGATTATGCTGTGGTAGGAAAATTCTCGTATGGATGGCCGGAGATCCAGGATTTACAAAAGGGTATGCCAAAACAATGTGAACTGAAACGGGAATGTAGTATTGGTCTACTGAGCAACATACATGTATTGATTAGGGCCACTCTGTTAGAAGATTATGCTCATCTTTTGTCGAAGCCTATTTTTTACATTATACAAAGGAACTCGTCCTTTCAAATGAGAATTTTAAAGTGGGATTCGATGTTTAAGCTTGAGGAAGAAACATCCACATCTATTGCTTGGATTTTCTTTCCCTCACTTCCCCCAAATTTCTTTTGAAAGGAAACGGTCTTCTCACTAGCTGCACTAGTTGGAAAACCACTTCAAGTAAATATGGAAACCATGAATCAAACTAGACCCAGTTATGCGAGAGTTAAGGTGGAGGTGATTTACTAAGAGAATTCCGAAAACGCATTAAAATTGGAATGAAAAGGAGGAATGAGGAGATAATGGAGATATGGATTCGCATAAAGTACGACTATTTTCCAAAATATTGTAAAACATGCATGATTCAGGGACATATAGAAAAGCATTGTTATGTTGAATATCCAGAACTCTTTCCAGATAAAGAGAAGGTTGATGATGTAGTGGCAGGAGGGAAAGACAGTAAGGAAAACCATCAGGGAAAGGAAACAAGAAAAGAAGGAATGGGAAGACATATTGAAGGGGGAAACCAACAAAGCGAGAAGAAGGTTCAAGAGTTTATAGAACAAAGACACATAGAGGGAGCGGCGGGGGGGGGGAGGGGGGATAGAAGACAGCTGGAGAAAGTGTGGAATAAATTCGGACTGATCACAGGAAATAAATTTGATGCATTGGACAAAGAAATACAAAAGCTCGAGGAAGAACAACAAGAAAAGGAGATCGGAGAAAGTGGAAGTAAGGAAATAACTACAACCCCAGGGAAACAAATGAGCAAGAACATGGGAAACATAAACAACCTTACTACTCCAACTGAAGAAGTGGTAAAGGTTAACAACAAGAAAGGAACAGGGCATGTAACAATCTCATAAAACACTAACGGTATAAACAATGATGATGCTGAGGAGAAATAAAATGGAAGAAACGATGAACACATAGGTAAGGAGAGGACAATAGATGGGTAGTGAAGGGGTACATTAACAAAAGGAA
>CM064967.1:63518154-63589392 GCA_032847665.1 Solanum chilense
AAGACCTTGTCTATGTATACGGTTGGCCATCACGGCTTGTCCGACCCATTTGGAGGGTCAAACGAGCCCCGAAGCGAGCATACGCCTCATTTCGATGATTTTCGTGTGCTATAGCACACCATTTTTTGGGTGATCCGGATTCCGACGTCAAAAATGCCAAATTTTTTCGTGGACGTCCGTCAAGACCTTGTATATGCATACGCTTTGCCATCACGGCTTTTCCGACCCATTTGGAAGGTCAAACGAGCCCCGAAGCGAGCATACGCCTTATTTCGACGATTTTCGTGTGCTATTGCACACCATTTTTTGGGTGATCCGGATTCCGACGTCAAAAATGCCAAATTTTTCGTGGACGTCCGTCAAGACCTTGTCTATGCATACGGTTGGCCATCACGGCTTTTACGACCCATTTGGAAGGTCAAACGAGCCCCAAATTATACTCACCTCTGTTTATGGGCGCAGGTGCACTAGCAGATGATGGTGCATGCCCCTTTGGTTTATGAAGTTGTGGTCGACTTGAACTACCCTTCCGTTGACCAGATTCATTCCCAGCCTTCACTTTCTTGTTTTGGTACTCCTCTCTATACCTCAGCTTCTCCTCTTCAACCTGTCGCATATCAACATTGCAATCTTACATCATTTGCTTAAAGCACGACCCAAACCAGCAACAAACAACCACATCCTGCTCCTCATATCCTTGACCATCTCAAAAGCATAGAGAGTTAGTTGCGTGAACTCTAACCCATATTTTTGAACACTCGAGGAGTTATTTTTCAATGTAAAGAACTCCCGTACCTTTGCTTCCTTCAGTTCTCGAGGAAGGAAATGCCCCAAAAAAGTTTCTTCAAAGCAAGCCCAAGTTGGATGTGGTGCATCCTCATCTCTGCCCTCCTTCCATTGGTCAAACCAAGTCCTAACCACATTCTTTAATTGGTATGCAACTAGTTCACTCTCTCATCGTCTACCACATGCATCACATCAAAGACCTTCTTCAACTCTTCCACAAAGTTTTTCGGATCCTCAATAGTGCTCAAACTAGAAAAGCTTGGGGGATTCATCCTCAAGAATTCCTGAATCCTCGAAGTGCCAAACCCTTCTTGTCAAGCTCTGCTTTGTTTCCCGACTTGGTTAGTCACCACTTGGCTTAGCATTAGGATAGCCTCACAGAACTAAGAATTGGTGACTTCCCATTGAGGTTACACGTTCTGTGCATTAAGTACCTCTTGTTCCTCAACATTCCTTCTAGCTGGTCGACCTCTGAATGCTCCTCATGGAGGCATGTGATCTGAAACATGCATAAGCACGAATTAGAGGAACACTTTTAGATATAAACTCTAACGCACGAAGAGGAATATGAAAATAGTGAAGAAATTCCTAAATGCCGCAGTCTCCTAATCATAGATGTGGCGCGCTACACACCAATTACTAAGACTCTAGAGACACGACTTCATAGAATTCTTAGGACTCTTGAACTCTGTGCTCTGATACCAGGCTTGTCACACCCGGAGCCTACACCTTTGACGTGATCGGTACCCAACAACCATAGGTGGCCTTGAGCGAACCCTTGTCCTAGCTTACTTAACTCATCGAAAGACTAAACTTAATTCAATCATAAAGCTGGAAACATTTTCATGAGAAAATACTTTACATAATTATCTTGGATAAAATGACACTTAACTTTGAAAGTTAAAACATCTAACATTTAGGACAAAAGAGACTAAAAACTGAACTATCGGACTATCAATCTGTCTATGAAGCCTCTACTATTACTAAGATGAATGTTGGGACAAACCCCACAACATTCTATAAGGGAAATACAGAAAGCAATAAAAGAGTCCTTCGAAGTGTAAGGAGGCTCACCACTGACTCTGGATTCTCAAAGTGGATCAACGAAGCTATGCATGTTGATCCTGATTACTTGTGTCTGCATCATAAGACAATGCAGGCCAACTGACATCAGTACATTCGACGAACGAGTATGAGAGTTGGAATGCCAAACAATAACTATTAAGCTTGATAGGGGATTAAGATTGAACTTACCTTGGCTCTGCTCAACTCAAGAAGAAATAACTCAATATGAAGCAATAAAGACATATGCAACATATTATAAAGCTGGTAAAACAGTGTAAACACTTAGTTCCTTAAAGAAAATGCAATAACAAACTCAACTTTACTTATATATGAATGTAATATAGTTTCTGTGAGAGATTCTCTAACCGACAACAATCACTGTGAGCCTAAGTGATGATACAACATTTTACGTCACGCTGCCAATGATCATCCTATAACTTGCCATCAACATAGGACCTTACTTAACTTAGTGGATCCACTAGCTTAACTTATGTGATCATCTAAAAAAGTATGACCCGTTAATACCCATGATGGATACATGGTTTTCATGGAGACTTAAGTTAATATGGCTCTCATCCCCACATCGTTGCTCAATACTACTCCAAAATATACTTTAGCTAATGCTTTTAAAATAACTTTCTTTCTTTGGGTTGAAATAATTTACTCAACACTTTAGCTTTAAAAAGCTCCCTTGGAATCGATGTTCCCTTTTATTGTTCAAAACTCTTTTAGGAAATCTTACTTTCGTCTTAACTTAAATGTGACAACATATATAAACTTTTTAGGGAATACTTAGTTCCCTTATAACTTTTGAGAATTTAACTCAACTCTTTACTCTTTGCTCAACTTGTAGCTTGAGCCTTAAAATAAAGTTTAAAATGTTTGTTTAAGACTCTTTGACAACCTTAAGAACTTACTTTGACTTGCTTCTTCACTTTTAAACTTGAATCTTAACTTATTTGACTTTGATCTTAACTTCCCTTGAATTGGATTATGGATTCAAGGATCATGATCTCATGTTTGTGGATGATTTCATGATGTTTAAATGTATTTTAGAGTGTTGAAATCAACTACAAATTTTAGGTACATCACTTAGGAATTAGTACGAAAAGATGGGGGAAGAAATGGGATCTCTAAGTGACCCTGGAGCTCTGAGAGGCGCAGGGCGCCAGAGCCTGACGGACAGACAATGTCCTCACGCGCTCTTGCTGGTGCTGTGCGCTTGAGCCTGACGTACAAAGTCTATCCTGAAGGGCTCTGGTTGGCGCGGCGTCCCAGGTCCTGTCACACGGGATTTCTGACTTTTCTTATCCGATTTTCAACTCTAAACCTTCTAAACTTCCATGGACCTTTCCCCAAACACTTTGGATCACTAACATTCTCAATACCCAATAGTTTAGACTCATAAAACAGCCAAAAACACAGATCAAAACAACTAAAAATATACTACGACTTAACCAACAATAATTCAACGATTTTACATTAAGAACTTCAATGTTTATCATCAAATTAGTGTGGGGGTGGAAGAATCCAACACAGAAAGATCTCACATTACTTAAAGGGATCACCCCCAACAAAATCCACTCAACGATCTTGGCGTTCTTGGCAAAATCTTGGTCTTCCTTTTCTCTTTTGTTTTCTCCCAAGCCCTAAACGTATTCAACTTTTTTTTAAAACTGAATTAAGTCTTAGTTTTACTCCTAATAAACCCTTAAAATGAGTTAGGAAATAGTAAGGTAAAAAGACTACTTTACCCTTACTAAAATTCGGATTGGATTTTCGTCAGTCCAACATCTCAACTTCCGAAAGACATATCTCTCTCATACTATATCGAAAATGAGCAAACTCGGTGCCGTTGGAAAGATCTTTCCAAGGTATTTCCATATATATAAAGAACTGCTCCTAACTCATTCTGATCTAGAAGTTATGATCATCTGAAAATTACCGAAACTCACTTTTTTAAACATTAGGAAATTTCCAGATTTTCTCCTTTATTTTCAGAAGTAATTATTTTTGGTTTCTTGTCTTATTCCTAGCTATTCCGATATCATGCCAACTTGTGGTACCTGATCTAGTATATCATGCCATCTCATGGGATACAATCCAATATGTCGCTAATTTATCATTTATTATCATCACTTTTCACTTAATTAACAATATTTCATCAATCCTTCTTTATTGAAGGTATCACTTCGATAGAAAGGGTCGAGATTATAAATTTCACGGTTTTAGAATTCAGACCAATCACAAACCACACAACCAAGCTACACAACCACATAATCAAGTACATAGAAAACTTCACAATATCACTTTATGCATATCAATCACTATTAAGAGTTTATATATCAAATAGAATAAACCATAACCTACCTCCACCGAAAAACTGAAGTCAGATAAGCTATTTCTCTAATGTTTTTCCCTTCTTCAATGTCTTAGATGATTTCCTATCTATTAAGTATATGCATACTTCATAAGTAATTGAGTCTATAAATCTCATATTATTATACGTCTAGACTAGATTAAGGAACTAACACTCTAAACTTAAAAGAAAATTCAATTATTTTCCTCCAGTTCCATTGGTCTTGCTACAACACAAGACAAGATAACCTTAGCTTATATTTCATTAATGCTCATGTGTGTATAGAGAGGAATAGCCATGTTAAGTCAATCTTTACTTAGAAAAAATATGTACCATGATTTGTAAGGTAATCCTACTCACTAATTTAACATAACCTCACGGGAAACCAATCCATTAATGAGAGATAAATTTGTCTCCAACCCAATACCACTATCCGTCCTATATACCATTAATTTTATAACAATAATTATCACCCCTACTATTAATACCTCAACTTCAACGTGATAGTTAATTATCTATCTCAATATATCAAAATATAATTTATAATAAGATTAAAAAAATTTATAATTTTAAAAAGTTCAAGCCACTGGTTACGAAATCAATGACAACGAACACCTATACCCATACACTGATATTTTAACATTCCATTTCTTTACATCAATAAGGGTTGACCTAACTTTTCTCTCAACGTTCATCTACCAACCAATGCTATACATATGCACATTTCACTTCATAATATTAATAATAACAATAATAAACAAGAATCTACACTTTATTCATGAATGTAGTGAATAAAATTAAGCATTTTGCAACCCACTAACAAAACAAATCAACTAGAACCTATATTATCATGGACTTCACTTACTGCTACTCAATGTTCACGTGAGTACATAATGAAAAAAGTTACTTGTCTCTTTATTTTTAATAATACTTTAACTCCTCAACCAATTATTAAACTAATTACACCGCTACAACAATTAAAATCAATTCAATAACCTTTAACAAGTGTTATATACATGAATGAGTAAAGCATACACATATCCTCAATATAACTAAGAAGGGTTAAAGTAAAAGGTTACATGAAGTTTCTTTCTCGAATTCGCTTGAAATCAGGCGGCTCCTTCTAATTTTTTTCCTCTTCTACAAATTATTTACTATCCTAATTGTTAAACTTAACTAATTATAAAAAGGACCATTACTAATTTAAATGTTATCTTTTTTAATCAACAACTAAATTAATTATTAAAACTGCCCCACTAACTTCGTAATTGTAGTTACGAATAGTTCAAAATACCCACTTAAATCTAGGAAGAGCTTTTATGAAATAAAAAACTCTAGTTATATGGGTTCACACGAAATTGGTTGAATAGCATGTAATTAAATCGAAGTCATCAAAATAATATCACAATAAAGCAATAGAATCCATACAAATAGAACCAACCAGTAATTGAGTGAAAAATCTAATCAAATAGTAAGAATTTGAATTGAAGAATTGAAGAAACTTTGGTGAATCGATGATTGAATTGAACCCATTTACGAACTCCTTAAATACATTGATTGAAGCCCTAAGCAATGATGAGAAAAGGAAATTTTTAACTTGAAGAACCTTAATTATTTTATTCTTCTTGATCTTGAGATATAATTTTTTTGAGAAGATGAATTTGGTCATGTTTAGGGACTTAGGAAAATGAATTGAATTGAGTGATTTTTATTTTTTTATTTTTTTTTGGAGGGGGGGGGGGTTTAAAAGTGCTTTTATAGGGCCCAGGTGGAATGTAAAACTACATAGTATTGAGTTAAACAATTGGGAGAAGACTCATATGGCCCTTACTTAGAACTGCTGGAAAGCCTCTCTAGAAGGGCTTGATAGTCCGTCTAGATCATGATAGCCCGTAAAAGAAGTCATGAAGATGCCCTGGCCGAAATGACTTTACTAAAACGAGCACAACTTTTATTTTGCGCTCGAAATCAGGCAAACTTGGTGGCGCTGGAAAGAGGACTCAAAGACCTTTAATTTGATTGGTCATGGGCCACCTAATTCATTTTGTGATAAAATATATGGTTTTTTGAAGCAAAATCCTAAGTCTGATAAGTCTTCTTCACGGTTCGTATGAAGCTTCACAGACCGTTTAGATGTACGTCGTCGTTAACAGTGACTTGGGGTTAACCCTTTATGACTGGGTGACTTAACGACCCATTAGACGGGTCGTCTAAGTTTCCATGGGCAACCTGGCGCACCTTCCAGGTGACCCATGCCTGGGGCAGATTCTTGAAATTTTTCAGGAGCTTTTTAAGGATCGTGGTCCCCTAAACGGCCTGCTTGGGGCTCCGTGGAGGGCCCATCGTCTATTTTCTGTTCATGACTTGTCCGTCTGAAGAATTTGTAGCTTTTTTTAAATCTGAGGTGTTACAAGTCAAAATTAGCAGACCAAAAATACAACGCAGAAACATGTCAAATCCTAATGCTAACTTAGACAATTAATCATTTCATTTTATAAGTTACAATGTAGCAACATTGATTGTCTTAACCTTACTTGTACAAAGTATGTTCTCTAGGCTCGTATCATGGATGAATTGCAATCATAGATACGAACCCATGGCCTTTCAAGGGTCATAGAGCGATAAAGGACTGTTCTAGACTATCCTTTATTTTTTTTTGCTTACAACACCGATTTTAACTAAGCAAACAAACATATATTTTTTCAACTCAATCAGAAGCTCATAAACATAAGAGTTATCATGGAACTGGTCACACCATTTTACGTCTACCTATAATCAGGCTGCTACATCTCCTTATACCTTAAAACATAACAATACTTTAATTTATGTGACACTTTTCTTTTTAATCTATCGAAACATAATGTAACATTTCTATATTCTAGAAAAAAAATAATCTTTAAAAAGTGCCTATTTTAGTAAGAATTTAAGGTCCTTAATCATGCCATTTTATGTATCATGTGTAAAGAATTTAGCAAATAAAGACAATTTGATAGTTTGACGAACATTTATTTTAGTAGTAAGCTAACAAGGAACTAAGTAGCACAAAAGGTGACTGTAAGATGAAATTCTATTAAAAAAATCAAAATAATGAATAACAATGATATGAGGATCAAATGACTAATAATCCTACTATTTCGTAATTCAAATGAACTGTTCTTCTAAGAATGTTTGAATTTTGATTATTAGATCTAACATATGCAATTATTTTAGTAGATAGACTAAGATGGCAATTGTTATAAATATAAGTATAGAGTCAAATGCAGTAACTTCACAAGTGATATATAGTGAGAATAGTGTGTATGTTGTTTGACCCCGACTTTAAGGAGGTAATATGCCGTAAAGTTAAATATATTAAAATGTAGTCGTGATATATTTACTTATCCTTTGATTGATGTAGCGGCCAAAGACGACAATCAAAGGATACTTTCAAGAAAACAAGATCAGTTAACATCTAATACGACAAGGAAGAAATCTAAATCAAAGGGTGCATTCAAGTTAACGAGATCAACCAAAGATTCAAGACCACAAGAAGATCATCATACAAAGAAACAAATTGATTTTCTCATGCACATATCTGATATAGACATAAATCAGCAAATCATTCAGAATAAAATCAAGGATTAATCAAAGATCCTTGATTCAAACTCTCTTGGGCTTCCCTAAAAGAGCAGAGTCCTCTAAATTTATATAAATATCTATTATCCATAATTGTGAAGTAAACATTTTGTTTGAACTTAGATTGTAATCGTCTTTTATATTTCATATTGTACACCCTTGAGTGAACAATTGTAATGAAAAGACAAAGAAAGATATGAGTGTAGGTCATACAAGTATAGATTATGCCGAAGAAGAAGATTTGAGTTGCACATCAAACGGGCTCTTAATCGTAATATTGTATAAGACCCAAGTTCTCATCAAGCTCTTAAGGAAACCCTTGTAACCCAAGGGACTGGACTACGCACCACATCGGTGATCCGAACCAGTATAAAAACACTATGTTATCTGCTTACTTCAAGTTATTACTACTGTTTATCTGTTTTACTAACGTGCAGGTGAGTCGAAAAACCAGAATAGGAAGTCGACTGAAGGGATTTTTATTATTACAGTTTATCGGTCTTACTAACGTGCAGGTGAGTCGAATGACAAGAGTAGGAAGTCGACTGAAGGAAATTTTAGTTCATTCCCCCCCCCCTGACTTTCTGTCAATACTTTAATTTACGGTGACATTTTTTTAATCCATCCAAATATAATGTAAAATTTCTATATTATGAAAAAATTAATCTTTAACAATTGCCTATTTTAGTAGGAATTTAAGGTCCTCAATCATGCCATTTTATGTATCATGTGTAAAGAATCTAGAAAATAAATACAATGCATTTTGACAGTTTGACGAATATTTATTTTAGTGGTAAACTAACACGGAACATAAGTAGAACAAAAGGTGACTTAGAGCTGAAATTCTATTAAATCAATCAAAAGTATAAATAACAACGATATGAATATCAAATGACTAATAATCCTACTATTTCGTAATTCAAATGAACTATTCTTCTAAGAATGTTTGAATATTTATTATTAGATCTAATATATGCAATGACTTTACTTGATAGACAAAGGTGGAGGTTGTTGTAGCTGTAAGTATATAGTCAAATGTAGTAACTTCACAAGTGATATATAGTGAGAATAGTGTGTATGTTGTCTTACCCCTTCTTTAATGAGGTAAACAGGTTCTTTCCAAAGACTGTGCATAAAGTAAAATATATTAAAATGTAGTCCTGATATATTTACTTATCCCACATCGTCAGGTGAATAAGGCAAAATAAAAGCAAAAAAATGTTATAAACAAAGGACCAAGTACATCAAATTAACATACTTAATCAACTGGTTCTATATGGAATCTAGTTGAATTTGAATATTATATGGGCCGCTAGATTTGTAGATTCAAGACGTTCATTGATAGGGAGTACACGTTTAGTCCCTATCAATGAACGCCCTGATTTCTACAACTCTCACGACCACAATCAGATCGAAAGTAATTTTTTGGGTTCCTTACATAAAATTAGGCGAGCTAAGGGCTTATTTGGTGAGCTCTTGCGTGAAAGTCTTCTATTTTTAAGTTAGGGTCTTACAAGTCTTTTCAGATTTATTTTAATTCAATACTACGTCATTTTACCCATCAAAGACCTTCGATTTTATTGGTCATGGGCCACCTAATTCATTTTGTGCTGCAAGATATGTTTTTTTTTAAGTTGACCCAAAATTCTAAGTCTGATAAGTCTCCTTCATGGATGACTTCACAGTCTGTATGAAGCTTCATGAACCGTTTAGATGTACATCGTCGTTAACGGTGGCATGGGGTGAAACCCTTTATGACTGGGTGACTTAACGACCCTTTAGTCGGGTCGTCTAAGTCTCCATGGTCCGCCGAGGCAAATTCTTGAAAATGTTCATGAACCTTTTAATGGACCGTGGTTCCCTACACAGCCTGCCTAGGGCTCCGTGGAGTGTCCATGGTCTATTTTGGGTTCATGACTTGTATGTTTGGCACCTTTGTAGTTTTTTTTTCGAATATGAGCTTTTACACGTCAAAATTAGTAGACCAAAAATACAAAGCAAAAACATGTCAAATCCTAATTCAAACATGGATAGCTAGTTATTTCATTTTATATATTACAATGTAGCAACAGAATAACTTGACCTTACTTGTACAAGATGTGTTCTATAGGCTCGTATCATGGATGAATTGCAATCATGGACACGAGTCCATGGCCTTTCAAGGGTCAACTATCCTTCATTTGTTTGGCTCACAACACCGATCATAACTAAGCAAACAAACATATATTTTTTCGACTCATTCAGAAGCTCTAAAACATAAGAGTTATCATGGAACTGGTTACACCATTTTATGCCTACCATATAATCAGGCTGCTACATCTCCTTATACCTTGAAATATGTCAATGTTAGCCTCATAGAATCATATAATTTTAATTATAAAACACTTAATCGGCCATTGACTTGTTGCAGGAAAACAAAGAAAGAGATGAGTCAAGAATAACACAACTGAAGAAGGCAAAAATGTGTTCATCAATCAAGACAAATAAATCAAAAATCAAAGAAATCAAATCACACTACATCAAGAGGGAAAGCCATCACTGATGTACGAGACACAAAAGGAAAACAAATATTGCATTTAGTATTGCAATAAAGATATGTCTTGATATTTAGCATGAATCAGATTCCAGAAATCAATCTAATATATTTAATATTGTAGAACAAATCAAAAAGAGATATTGTGCATCAATCAAAGGATACTTTTAAGAAAACAAGATCAGTTAACATCTTAGACTACAAGGAAGAAATCTAAATCAAAGGATGCATTCCAGTTAACGAGATCATCCAAAGATTCAAGACCACAATAAGATCATCATACAAAGAAACAAATTGATTTTCTCATGCGCATATCTGATAAAGACATAACTCAGCAAATCATTCAGAATAAAATCAAGGATTACCCAAAGATCCTTGATTCAAACTCTCTTGGGCTTCCCTAAAAGATCAGAGTCCTCTAAATTTATATAAATATCTATTATTCATAGTTGTGAAGTAAACATTTGTTTGAACTTAGATTGTAATCGTTTTTTTTTTTTGTATTTTATATTGTACACCCTTGAGTGAACAATTGTAATGAAAAGACAAAGAAAGATCTGAGTATAGGTCATACAAGTATAGATTATGCCGAAGAAGAAGATCTGATTTGCACATCAAACGGGCTCTTAATCGTAACATTGTATAAGACCCAAGTTCTCATCAAGCTCTTAAGGAAACCCTTGTAACCCAAGGGACTGGAATACGCACCACATCGGTGATCCGAACAAGTATAAAAACACTGTGTTATCTACTTACTTCAAGTTATTATTACTGTTTATCTGTTTTACTAACGTGCAGGTGAGTCGACTAACCAGAATAGGAAGTCGACTGAAGGGAGTTTTATTGTTATTGTTTATCGGTCTTACTAACGTGCAGGTGAGTCGACTGACAAGAGTAGGAAGTCGACTGAAGGAAATTTTAGTTCATTCCTGTAACGACCCGCTAGGTCGTTTTGAGAACTAGGACTTGTTTGACTCCTTTTGGAAATTTCAATGGGTACTTTTAAATTGTTCGAAGACTATGAGTATTTAGTTGATAAAAATTTTATTGAATAATTAATCTAGTTAATAGTTATCGGGTCATATCCATAATTCATTTAATATCTTATACTTGACCCATTAATTATTTTAAGTTAGTGGGCTTACCACTTTTAACACTTTATTAATTAAATTTGATAAATAAATAAAAAGTAGTAGTGGTAGAAAGGTTTGTTGTCTTTTTCTTAGTTGATGGAAAATTTTTATTGTTTATATATTAGAATTGGAGTGGCTATAGTTAATGGGATAATATAGTGCAAAAGTGGTGGGGTTAGGAAATACTGCAAACGTGAGGAACAAAGAGAAGCGGCAGGTATGAAGCAACTGAAACTTTCTTGTTTTGATATGGATTATAACCAGATTTTTCTTGAATTAGTAAGGTATATATATAAATTCTGAAATAGTAGTGCACAGGTGTAGTATTGATTCTTCTTTTTTTGAATTTTGCGGGATGAATCGATTATTTTTGATTGGTTGTTACCCCATGATGGTCATAAGGAGAGGATTAACTAGGTTAATTAATTGGAATATAGCAGCAGGGAATAATGTTACTTTTCTTCATAGGTGTTCTCGTTTAAAGATTGTTTTTAATTAATTATTATAAAAAAAATGAAATTAGGATAGATCTGCAAAGTTTTCTGTTCTTTCCTTTCTTATTGAGAAAATATAGTGAATGGTGGGGGCCAATCATTGCCAATGATTGTTAATTGGTAATGGCATTTTAGAATTTGGCACTTTGTTTACGTAAATGGATTTTAGACGACTTGCAGTGCTTTACGCTGTTAACTGATAGAATTGTTCTTATTTTATTTATTTACCAAATCAAGATATTAATATTGATATATGGAGATAGATAATTAATTATTAGGTATATATAATATGATTTAACATTGAATTTTAGGGTATTTGGAGAGGTTAAAGATAAGTTCTTGGCTTGAAATTTAGCAAGTACGATAATTTTGACATATAAATTATATCAAGATTTGAAGCTTGATTAGAAGTATGAGTGAATTTTTTTGGGTCTATGGTAGATCGTGAACATTACAAAACTTTGCAAAAAGGGAAGGAACTATCTTGAAGATTCGTGACACGAATTCGGCACTTGAGGTATGTTAAGACTTTTTAGACTTGTTGAAGAACGTTTTCCTAATTAAAGATTAAAAAATTAAATAGACAAAGGATTAAGGGCGAAAGATGGTGATCTCGTATCAATGGTGTGACGGACATTGGTACGAGTACCGGTGTTACAAAAAGGAAAATTTCTATTATAGAATGTGGATTGAAATTTGAGAATGCCAAAGCATATGGGCATTAGCTGATATATTATTGACTTGAATTCCTTGCGGGATTGTGTTTTATTTAATTCACCCGTATAGTTGTGATAATTGAGGTGGTTATGTATTATGTTCATATTGATTGATTGAGATGCATCATCATCCCCTCTATTGAAATAATATTGTGCACATGCATAGACATGAGACTGAGTATAAGTTGGGCACGTGGAGATCGTCCGTGCTGGGGATGGTGAGATGTTAATATTGTAATTTGGGCACGTGGAGACCGTCCGTGCGAAAATTGTTTGATATTATGATAGTGCGTTGAGATCGTCCGCACAGACACGTGGAGATCGTCCGTGTCGGTATATGGACCTCGCGAGTCCCCCATGGGTCATGAACTCTTGATGTATTTCTGAGGAGTATCATGTATATACGGTTGAGTGTGTACTGGGTATTCTGAGACAATTCATTACATGGTGTTATATTGCATTGCATTTCATCACATCATTTATTTTGATGATTATGTGTTTTGTTTGGTGTTTGGAAAATACTTGATGTTTGATTACCTTTATTGATGGAACCTAAATTGTAAGTGTAATATATATATATATATATATATATATATATATATATATATAATTGTATAAATTTAATAATTTATTTTCTTATATAACTCCCGTCCCTACTTCTTCGTTGTCGGTCAATGAGACATACTGGGTACACGTGGTTTCGTACTCATACTACGCTTGTTGCACTCCTTGTGGTGCAGATTCGATTCCGAGTAGGAGCACATCTCGTGGAGCGAATTGAGTCCGGCTTGAAGTTCTTGGAGTTGTGGTGAGCTGCTTGGCTGTTCCGTGGCCCACACCTCCCTCTATATTTATTTATTCTGTTATTAGTATTCAAACAGGATATTCCTTATGTTAGATTTGTCATTTAGTCTCAGACTTTCATCGAATTTTAGAAGCTCTTGTACTTAAGATACCAATTCTTGGGGTGATATATTTTAGCTTCCGCATTTCGTACTTATAAGGAACTCAATGTTGGAGATTCTTACTAAGTGTTAGTCTTTTTACTCAATTGTTGGTTTAGTTGGGTTAATATGTTGGGTTGGCTTACCTTTTGGGTGGGAACATAGGTGCCATCACGACTTGCTAATTTGGGTCGTGACAATTCCCCCCCCCCCTGACTTTCTATCAATACTTTAATTTATGGTGACATTTTTTTAATCCATCCAAATATAATGTAAAATTTCTATATTGTGAAAAAATTAATCTTTAAAAATTGCCTATTTTAGTAGGAATTTAAGGTCCTCAATCATGCCATTTTATGTATCATGTGTAAAGAATCTAGAAAATAAATACAATGCATTTTGACAGTTTGACAAATATTTATTTTAGTGGTAAACTAACAGGGAACATAAGTAGCACAAAAGGTGACTGTGAGCTGAAATTCTACTAAATCAATCAAAACTATGAATAAGAATGATATGAATATCAAATGACTAATAATCCTACTATTTCGTAATTCAAATGAACTATTCTTCTAAGAATGTTTGAATTTTAATTATTAGATCTAACATATGCAATGACTTTACTTGATAGACTAAGGTGGAGGTTGTTGTAACTGTAAGTATATAGTCAAATGTAGTAACTTCACAAGTGATATACAGTGAGAATAGTGTGTATGTTGTCTTACCCCTTCTTTAAGGAGGTAAACAGGTTCTTTCCAAAGACTGTGCGTAAAGTAAAATATATTAAAATGTAGTCCTGATATATTTACTTATCCCACATCGTCAGGTGAATAAGGCAAAATAAAAGCAAAGAAATGTTATAAACAAAGGACCAAGTACATCAAATTAACATACTTAATCAACTGGTTCTATATGGAATCTAGTTGAATTTGAATATTATATGGGCCGCTAGATTTGTAGATTCAAGACGTTCATTGATAGGGAGTACACGTTTAGTCCCTATCAATGAACGCCCTGATTTCTACAACTCTCACGACCACAATCAGATCGAAAGTAATTTTTTGGGTTCCTTACATAAAATTAGGCGAGCTAAGGGCTCATTTGGTGAGCTCTAGCGTGAGAGTCTTCTATTTTTAAGTTAGGGTCTTACAAGTCTTTTCAGATTTATTTTAATTCGATACTACGTCATTTTACCCATCAAAGACCTTTAATTTGATTGGTCATGGGCCACCTAATTCATTTTGTGCTGCAAGATATGTTTTTTTGAAGTTGACCCAAAATCCTAAGTCTGATAAGTCTCCTTCACGGATGACTTCACAGTCTGTATGAAGCTTCACGAACCGTTTAGATGTATATCGTCGTTAACGGTGGCATGGGCTGAAACCCTTTATGACTGGGTGACTTAACGACCCACTAGACGGGTCGTCTAAGTCTCCATGGTCCGACGGGGCAGATTCTTGTAAATGTTCATGAGCCTTTTAATGGACCGTGGTCCCCTACACGGCCTGCCTAGGGCTCCGTGGAGTTTCCATGGTCTATTTTGGGTTTATGACTTGTCTGTTTGGCGCCTTTGTAGTTTTTTTTTCCGAATATGAGCTTTTACACGTCAAAATTAGTAGACCAAAAATACAAAGCAAAAACATGTCAAATCCTAATTCAAACTTGGATATCTAGTTATTTTATTTTATATATTACAATGTAGCAACATTGATTAACTTGACCTTACTTGTACAAGATATGTTCTATAGGCTCGTATCATGGATGAATTGCAATCATGGACACGAGTCCATGGCCTTTCAAGGGTCAAAGAGCGATAACAGACCGTTTTAGACTATCCTTCATTTGTTTGGCTCACAACACCGATTATAACTAAGCAAACAAACATATATTTTTTCAACTCAATCCGAAGCTCATAAACATAAGAGTTATCATGGAACTGGTTACACCATTTTATGCCTACCATATAATCAGGCTGCTACATCTCCTTATACCTTGAAATATGTCAATGTTAGCCTCATAGAATCGCATAATTTTAATTATGAAACACTTAATCGGCCATTGACTTGTTGCAGGAAAATAAAGAAAAAGATGAGTCAAGAATAAAACAACTAAAGAAGGAAAAAATTTGTTCATCAATCAAGACAAATAAATCAAAAATCAAAGAAATCAAATCACACTACATCAAGAGGGAAAGCCATCACTGATGTACGAGACACAAAAAGAAAACAAATATTGCATTTAGTATTGCAATAAAGATATGTCTTGATATTTAGAATGAATCAGAATCCAGAAATCAATCTAATATATTCAATATTGTAGAACAAATCAAAAAGAGATATTGTGCATCAATCAAAGGATACTTTCAAGAAAAAAAGATCAGTTAACATCTAAGACTACAAGGAAGAAATCTAAATCAAAGGATGCATTCAAGTTAATGAGATCAGCCAAAGATTCAAGACCACAAGAAGATCATCATACAAAGAACACATGCACATATCTGATATAGACATAACTCAGCAAATCATTCAGAATAAAATCAAGGATTAATCAAAGATCCTTGATTCAAAGTCCCTTGGTCTTCCCTAAAAGAGTAGTCCTCTAAAGCTATATAAATATCTCTTAGCCATAGTTGTGAAGTAAACATTTTGTTTGAACTTAGATTGTAATCGTCTTTTATATTTCATATTGTACACACTTGAGTGAACAATTGTAATGAAAAGACAAAGAAAGATCTGAGTGTAGGTTATACAAATAGAGGTTGCGCCGAAGAAGAAGATCTGATTTGCACATCAAACGGGCTCTTAATCGTAACATTGTATATGACCCAAGTTCTCATCAAGCTCTTAAGGAAACCCTTGTAACCCAAGGTACTGGACTATGCACCACATCGGTGATCCCAACCAGTATAAAAACATTGTGTTATTTACTTACTTCAAGTTATTAACCAGAATAGGAAGTCGACTGAAGGGAGTTTTATTGTTACTGTTTATATGTCTTACTAACGTGCAGGTGAGTCGATTGACAAGAGTAGGAAGTCGACTTAGTTCATCCCCCCTTGACTTTCAGTTAATACTTTAATTTACGTGACATTTTTTTAATCTATCCAAACATAATGTAAAATTTATATATTATGAAAAGATTAATCTTTAAAAATTGCCTATTTTAGTAGGAATTTAAGGTCCTCAATCATGCCATTTTATGTATCATGTGTAAAGAATCTAGAAAATAAATACAATGCATTTTGATAGTTTGACGAATATTTATTTTAGTGGTAAACTAACAGGGAACATAAGTAGCACAAAAGGTGACTGTGAGCTGAAATTCTATTAAATCAATCAAAACTATGAATAACAATGATATGAATATCAAATTACTAATAATCCTACTATTTCGTAATTCAAATGAATTGTTCTTCTTAGAATGTTTGAATTTTGATTATTAGACCTAACATATGCAATGATTTTACTTGATAGACTAAGGTGGAGGTTGTTGTAACTGTAAGTATGTAGTCAAATGTAGTAACTTCACAAGTGATATATAGTGAGAATAGTGTGTATGTGTCTTACCCCTTCTTTAAGGAGGTAAACAGGTTCTTTCCAAAGACTGTGCGTAAAGTAAAATATACTAAAATGTAGTCCTGATATATTTACTTATCCCACATCGTCAATGTGAATAAGGCATACAAACAAAGAAACGTTATAAAACATTGAGTACATCAAATTAACATACTTAATCAACTGGTTCTATATGGAATCTGGTTGAATTTGAATATTATATTTGTCGCCAGATTTGTAGAGTCAAGATGTTCATTAATAGGGAGTACATGTAAACTCCCTATGAATGAATTTCTTGATTTCTACAAGTCTCACGACCTCTATCATATCCAAACTACAACTTTTGGGTTCCTTATAGTAAAATTAGGCGAGCTAAGGGCTCATTTGGCGAGTCGCCAAGTGCCCTTTGGCGAGCTCCAGCGTGAGAGTCTTTTGTTTTTAAGTTTGGGTTTTAAAAGTCTTTTTCAGATTTATTTTAATTCAATACTAAGTCGTTTTACCCCTCATCTAAAGAACTATATAAGTATTCTACTCTCAAGTTTCCCCAATTTAAGAACCATTCTCTCAAGAAAGGAAAAACCAAATCTTCTCTCCAAAATATTTCTGTCTCTAGAAACTTGAAGAACAAGGAGGAGGAGGAAGGGTCATAGAGAGATAAAGGACCTTTCTAGAATATCCTTCATTTTTTTTCTCATCACACCGATTATACCTAAGGAAGCAAAAATATATTTTTTATGCTCAATTAGAATCTCATAAACATAAGAGTTATCATGGCTTTGGTTACACCATTTTACGTCTACCATATAATCATGCTGCTACATCTCCTTATACCTTGAAACATGACAATACTTGAATTTATGTGACATCTTTTTAATATATCCAAACATAATGCAACATTTATATATTCTGAAAAAAATAATCTTTAAGAATTGTCCATTTTAGTAGGAATTTAAGGTCCTCAATCATGTCATTTTATGTATCATCTGTAAATAATTTAGCAAATAAATACAATGCATTTTGATAGTTTGACAGATATTTATTTTAGTAGTAAACTAAGAAGGAACATAAGTAGCACAAAAGGTGACCGTAAGCTGAAATTCTATTTAATCAATCAAAACTATGAATAACAATGATATAAAGATCAAATAACTAATAATCCTACTATTTGGTAATTCAAATGAACTGTTTTTCTAAGAATGTTTGAATTTTGATTATTAGATCTAACATATGCAATTATTTTACTTGATAGACTAAGGTGGCGGTTATTGTAACTATAAGTATACACTCTAATGCAGTTACTTCACAAGTGATATATAGTGAGAATAGTGTGTACGTTGTCTTACACCGACTTAAAAGAGGTAAAGAGGTTGTTTCCAAAGACTATGCGCTTAAGTAAAATATATCAAAATGTAGTCCTGATATATTTACTTATCCCACATTGTCAAGTGGATAAGGCAAAATAACAGCAAAGAAATTATATTAAAAAAAGGACCGAGTACATCAAATTAACATACTGAATCAACTGGTTATGTATGGGATATTGTTGAATTTGAATGTTATATTGGCCGCTATATTTGAAGATTCAAGGTGTTTATTAATAGGGAGTACATGTGTACTCCCTATAAGTGAATTTCTAGATTTCTACAATTCTCACGGCCACTATCAGATCCTAAGTAAATTTTAGTTCCTTATAATAAAATTATGCGAGCTAAGGGCTCATTTGGCGAGCTCTAGCGTGAAAGTATTCTGTTTTTAAGTTACGGTCTTAAAATTCTTTTCAGAGAGAGAGAGGGAGGGAGAGAGAGAGAAGAGAAGAGAGGGAGTATTGTAAAATACACATGTCGTAGTGGTATTATGAAATATACACTTGACATAAAAATGTGTTTTTTAAATTAGATTTTTACTATAATCAATTTCAAATCACTTTTAATATTCCTCAAATTTTAATATATTCCTTACTTCTAATATTTTTTAAATTTCGCTTATACTTGAGTCGATGCCAAAGTTTGCTACTCTCCACTTATAAAGGTTTGTTTTCATAGTTTTAAATGAACGTAACTCTATTCACTCATGTCACAAATCGATCGTCGTGAGTGACACCCATACTAATCCTTCGGTGAGAGAACTATTACTACAACTCAACTTACCGTAAATCTACGCATTTAAAGATACCAAAAGTAGGTTTAAAATACACAAATGAAATAGAGTTCTCATAAACTCCAAAAGTCTTACAACGAATGCTGAATTAAATGCCTAGAACCTAAAAGTCAATGTACCAAAAATCTAACAAGGAACCATAGTCTAAACTAATGGGTACAACTCAAACTAAACAGGAGAATTATCTAAGGAACTAGCCTAAGTCGGAAGCGATGGACTAAACAAAAAAGATAACTCAAGGCAGCCTGTAAAAACAGCCTCGCCCTTGAATTCGATGACTATCACTGATCTTCTAAACGAGGTATGTCAGTAGACGCTTGAAGACGTCTTGTACTCAACAAAGAAAGGGAAAGTGCAACATCAATACACAACCACAATGTACTAATAGGATCACAAAGTTATTCTACTAAATGAAATATGAAAAAGTCATTACAACATCATAAGCATGCATATTACCAAACATATACAATATCAATATCTTTTATGGATCAATATACAATTCCACAATCTCAACAATATACATATGTATAACAAGTCATTGGTCCTCTCACGGAACCCATACCCAAACAGTTAATGTGCCAGATTGTGACACTCATTCCAAGTTAATGTGTCAAATTAGGACAACCTTTCTAATATTTATGTCGGAAAGTGTCATCTGAATCTAGTTAGTGTGTATAATGTGACACCCGCTCCATTCAACATACCACAATCACAATCACAATGTAAATTCTCACAATCATACAAGAGGTGATTCATGGCATATAGATATTTGTTCATACTCACTTTCGATTAGTGTGATCAATAATGCAATGTTCACATACATACATGCAATATAATGGAGCAAGTACAAACACATATCACATAAACATGAATTCACAACCATCACCTACCTCAAACAAAGCTCAAATCCCCTAAGAAACTTGACTCTTTCCTTTCTAAATTCTTTCCTCTTGTTTTTGGTCTAAAAACAATCAATAAATATGAGGATTAATAACAAGACCTAAATACCCAAATTATAATCAATCAAACTAACCCTAGGCCGAATCCTTGATCCCCATACCCAGATTAGAGTTTTTCCACCAAAATCTCATATCAAAACCCTCCCCATCAATAATTACCCAAGAAACTAAAATCTACGAATCAAAAAATAGATTAAGGGAGTGAAAACCTTACCTTTAGCCTCAAGATGGTGAAGAGTTTTCAAGAAAACACCTGGGTTCATTCCATATCTCTCAAAGTCAAAGCTTGCTGAATAATGACGTTTTGGGGTTTATTTCAAACTTAAGTCGCGTCTGTTCTGCTATAGCGACCCCAATCCCACTGCAGTGGCCCTGCCTTGGCGGGAATAATCTTGTTGTGGAGGCTTTCATAGAAACAGAGAGCTAAATTAAGAGTTCCAAACCCCCATTTTCCAACACACCATCATCCCTCGACACTCAAAAAAATATCCATTCATGCTAAGATCAGTTTAAGGAATTTTACTCACCCGAATTTGATTTCGCAAAATCGTATGAATTCCTTAACGTCTTAGTTATTTACTCAGATAATCAAATTTATAATTTTATCTCCCGTTTGTTACCGGATTTTCCTAGACTTCACTCACTCTTTTTTCATCCAAATTTGGACTAGGTTGGGAGTTTCAAAATACTACCAAAAATGTCTTCTGGCCCAAAACTTTTCCCCGTTAGTTTTTATAAAACTACAGCGATTGGTTGTTAAAATAGATACCAAATTACCCGTTACTCATCCTCGAGTGATAAACTAAGAAAACATATTGAAGCAAGAGTGGAGTAGTGCCTGAATTAACGAACAACTGGGGATACTTGTCTTCTTGTTTCCCAACTAGCTTTCTCTACCAGAGATTCTTCCATTGAACTTTCACGAACTTAATCTCTTTGGTCCTCAACTTCCAAGCATCAAGATTAAGAATTGCAACCAGTTCTTCTTCATATTGAAGGTTCTTGTCTAACACAAGTGAGTCCCATTTTTATGATGCATTCCCCGTCACCATGATACCTTTCAACATAGAAACATGAAATACCATATGAACTCCCGATAGGTTAGGAGGTAAAGCCAACATATACGCCACAGGTCCTACACGGTCAAGAACCTCAAATGGCCCAGTGTATCGTGGACTAAACGAATCTCATTACCCATTTCATGGGTGATATCTTAAGAAGAACATTCTCGCCAGTATGAAATGTCATGTCTTTTACCTTGCATAATTCTTATGTATATTTTGGGATGCTAAAAGCTTAGCTTGAATATTCCTCACTTTATGTTGAGAATCCTTCACTAAATAAACCCCCAAAGGTTTCACATCTAAAACCTCAAACCATCCTATGAGTGATATACATCCCCTCCCATATAGTGCTTCAAATGGTTCCATATCAATGTTGAAGTAGTAATTATTATTATAGGAAAGTTCAACGGAAAGAACTTATACCAATGACCTCCAAAGTCAATCACGCATGCCCTCAAAATGTCCTCCAACACTTAGATAGTTCTCTTTGAGTGCTCATCCGTCTGCGGATGGAAGACTGTACTAAAAGTGAGTTGTGTGCCCAATTCATTATGTAATTTCCTCCAAAACTTGGATGTCAACTGTGTACCATGTTCTGATATGATAGAAAGGGGCACCCCGTGCAGCCTAACTATCTCTTTTACATACACCTTAGCCAATTGTTGAGCATTAAAATCTGTTGTGACTGGAATTAAATGGGCTAACTTAGTCTGTCAACCTACCCAACTAAAATAACACTTTACCAATGTCTTGGGAATACCAACCAAGAAATTCATATATATCCTTTTCCACTTCCATTCTAGAATGGACATTCTTGGAAGCCAACCGACAGATTTTGGTGTTCATATTTGACTTGTGACAATTTTGACACTTATCCACAAACTCCTCTATATCTTTTTTCATGCCAGGCTACCAGTAAAGTCGCTTCAAATCTTGGTACATCTTAATAACACCGGATGTACCTAATAGCTCAAACCATGGAATTCTATTAATAAAATCTTAATCAAGTCGTCCCCTTTAGGATGACAAATCCTTCTTTTAAAACTGAGTACACCTCCCGCATCAAGAGTGGTTTCCAAACACTGTTTTATTTTTGAGCTCTTTCAAATGTTTATCCTCAAACTGTTTGGCCTTGATCTCCTCAATGGATATGACCCTTACTACAATGCTAGCTGACACCCCACCTTTTTATGAGATGCTCAACTACATGAACTTAGACTTTAAATGTCGAATTTCTTTAGCAAAGGTCGCTTGTATACATTCAAGCAAGCTAAACTACCCATACCCACCATTTTTTGACTTAGTGCGTCTACTACTACATTAGCCTTACCCGACTGGTATTGGATGGTCACATCATAATTCTTGAGTAACTTCATCCACTTTCGCTGTCTTAGATCCTTTTGAGTGAATACATATTGTATGCTACGGTGGTCCGTAAATACCTCACAATTGACTCCATAAGGATGATGTCACCAGATTTTAAGTGCAAAAACTATCGCTGCCAACTCCAAGTTATGTGCTGGGTAATTCGTTTCATGCACCTTCAATCGCCGCAATACATAAGATATGACATTTTTATACTGCATCAACATCGCACCTAATCCTAAATGTGAAGTATTATAATAAACAATAAAATCTTTACTTTAAACCGGTGGTATAAAATAGGTGTTAGGGTAAAAAGAGTCTTCAACTTTTGAAAGTTCTTCTCACATTTTTAGTACATTCAAATGGTATCTCCTGTTTGGTCAAATTTGGCAATTGTGTGGCAACAGAAGCAAAGTTTTTCACAAACCGACGATAGTAGCTAGGGATCCGCACAACAATCCTAATTTTAGTCATAGAACTTGATCAAACCCAATTATTAACTGCTTTAATCTATTAGGACCTACCATTGCCTCTTTTTGAAACTATATACCCCTAAAAGGCAATCAAAGTCGACCAAAATTCACACTTAGAAAATTTTGCATACAACTTTTGTTTCCCAAGAAAACCTAGAACATTACAAAGATGGTGGACATGGTCTTCCTCACTTTCGAATAAACCATAATTTCAACAATGAAAACTATCACAAACGAGTCAAGAAAGTGTTTGAACACACCATTCGTCAAACTCATGAAAGTTGCAGGCGCATTTGTCAACCCAAACGACATGACTAGGAAATCATAATGCCCATAAAGGATCCTAAATGTCGTTTTTGGTATATCCTCAAGCCTAATCTTTAACTGATGATAACCATACCTTAAATGAATCTTACAAAAAACTTATGAACCTTGAAATTGGTCAAAAAGATCATTTATTTGAGGCAATGGATACTTATTTCGAATGGTGACCCTATTCAATTGACGATAGTCTATGCACATTATTATACTACCATCTTTTTTCTTAACAAATAAAATTAGGAACCTCATGGAAAAGCTCTAAGATGGATGAATCCTTTATCAAGAAGCTCTTGAATTTGACCCTTAATCTCTCTTAATTCTGCCGGAGTCATACAATATGGAGGGTTGGAAATGGGACGAGTATCAGGTCCCAAATTAATGTAGAAATCTATATCTCTATACAGAGGAATACCAGAAAAATCAGTTGGAAACACTTCTCTAAATTTTGACACAACGGGAATAGACTCAATAGAGAGAGACTCAGTCTTAACATCCCCAATGTGAGTCAAATAAGCCAAACAACCCTGCCCCACCAGTGACCTAGACTTAATAGAGGATATGATTTTAGCTGGCTTAGGCTTGTATACCCCTTACCACTCTAATTTTTTCCTATCAGGGATCTCTAGAGTTACAAATTTTGTATTACAAATAAGCACAAATTAATAGGGGAACAATCAAGTCATGCCTAAGATTATATCAAACTCACTCATATCCAAAATCACCAAATCATCCTAAGTTTGAAAAACCATAAATCATATAGGACAAGCACGATAATCATGGGTGACTATGATCGACTCTTCAACATGGGTAGAAACATTGATGGGAGTGTCGAGTATATCACAAATCATATCACATTATGTGGAAAATCGCACGGACACATAATAATAAGTTTAACCTGGATCAAATAACACATTATCCATACGGTCATATACAATAGTAGTACTTGTGATCACTGCAGTAGACGTCTCTACCTCAGTCTTGCCCGTAAAGGCATAACACTAAGCCCTTCCATCATGACATGCGACTTCCCTACCTAGCTGCACTGTACCTCTGCCTCTATTACCATTTCCACGACCTCAACGGCCTCGCTGATTTCCTTCTTTCCCACCTTGTGGACGCCCTCGACCATTATTACCATTTCCCGCAAGTACCATTGCTCTAGTCTGTTGCTGCATGGAATTTGTAATGAGCGGGTGGGGAAAATTTCTCCTCATATGTGTAACACCCCATAAAAATTTTAAGCTAAGATTCAAACCTTTCTTAGTAGTGAGTGAGATTTTACCATGGAATTAAAAATTTTGTAAGTATTAAAGTCAGGTGACCAGATGTAGCACCTTAAGTACCAAAAAGAACTAAATTGGGAAAAACAAAAATCTGAAATTTGGAGAGTTAAGATAAGTACGAGTTTTTGGGTCAACTTCAAACAATTATAACTCCTAGCACATGATGAGTTAGGTGTACCACAAGATACCTTAGGAAATATCATTGAATTATATTTTCAACGCCATCGAGTTTGTTAAGTTTCAAGTTCAAATGAGTGAGATATGGTCTTTCGAAGTTAGATTGTCCAGTTAAAGAAAGTTAGCAAAAAACTAGTGAGGGGTATTATGGTCTTTTCCCTATTCAATCAGATTTCATTCATTTTTAGTAATATTTTAGGTGTTTAATCCTATTGGGTTAAGTTTTATAATCCTAATATACGCCTAGGGTTTTAGTAGATAGTTGAAGAAGAGAAAAAAGAGAAAAGAGGAGAGGATCAAGCGTTCGTCATGTTTCTTGTGTCTTGTTGCAGAATTTCTCCATGGGTTAATTGTTATACCCGAATGCTAAACATGTTATTTTCAGCGTAATTTCATTCTCAAAAAGTTGAAGGATTTAAGTTCTTGAGGTTCACTATAAATCTTGTCTTGTTGGGGTTTTGATGATTTATTGAGATGAAAGTTATTTTTTGGAGTGTTGTTTTGAGTGTGTTAGTCTTACTTAGGTTTGGTAATTGATTCTAAGGAAAACTTGAGAAAAGTATTGACTAAAAGTGATTTAGGGTCAGAAAAAAAGAGGCAAAATTCGTCGAAACTTTGCCTAGGGAGAGGCTTGCGCGTTGAACCCCAGATGCACCCAAGGGGCTGGGGAAGAGCGCCTTCAGTTTTACCATATGCAGTATCTGAAGTTACGGTCTGGCGCCCCGCACCAGGAGCCTGCTAGGGTCGCCTTCCCCCACTCTTTTTTCGTCGGTTGTCCCGTTTGAGTTTTTGATTGTAATCACTCTAAATTACTTCCAAACACCTAGAAATAATTCATACATGATAATAACCTTGAATGAATAAGTTAAATTCAAGTTAAAGTTCATATTTAAGTCTTGAGAGTTTTTCGAATATTTTGAGTCTTTTTGAGTCATTTTGAGGAGTCTTGTTACAACCCTCAAAATGAAGTAGGTTAAACTAGAGAATACTATGTGTGATATGAGTTAATAAGGTAATAAAATTATGAATATAAGCTTTAGAAGTCAGTTCACAGAGTTTGGGAGTCAAACGTCGAAGAACGACCAACACGTTTAAAAGTTTAGCTTTGTGTGTGCTAGTGTGTTTTCGTGTGCCTTTGCATATTTTATGTATTTTTTGGTGTTGAAATTTATAGGAGAGTTTTATAAGACCTAGATGAACATGATTAGGATTGAAACGTCCTCCCCAAGTACCACCCAAAGGGTCCTTGAGGAGGACCCAAACCTTGGCAAGAAGCTGCCAAAAATTGTCCAAACCATGAGCACCATCGATGCCCCATTTATCAATGCACGCCCCGTCGATTGGGGTCGTGTACCCACACTTACTGGTGGGAGATTAAACCCCTTCAAGGAGTCTCTTACCAAAACCGGACCAGCAAGGCGGTCTGTTGGTTGGTCGACGCTCCATCAGTAGCATTCGTCAATTGACACTTGCAACTTTCTGCAGGTGTCTCGACCAAGTTGGAGGTGGTTTGGTGAATTCAACTAGGGTCCTAATTAACTAATGGATGGTTATTTACGGTCTTTTATGGTATATTAAGTTATTTAAGACTCTAAATCATAGACTTAGACCTTATTATTAAAAAATAAAACCCCAAGATCAAAAGAAGTTCTCTGTAGACTATATTGAAGCTTGAAGCAAGGTTGAAGCTAGGAATTAAAGTTCTTCATTTTTTTCTCCATTAATTTCATTGGATTTATTCAATTAAGGTATGTTGATTTCATCCTTGATTTTCTCTCTCATTGAAGGAGCCAATTCAAAAGGTTTTTCAAAAATGTTCAAAAACATAGAAATTCCTATTTTGAATTCTAAGCATGGGTTCTTGCATGAAAAGGTTTAAATCAATGTTTTATGAAGTAATTTACTTTAATTGGTGGTTTTAATATCAAAACATCCATGAACCCATGTATTGAATTCCTAATTTTGGCTCTAAAGTGGGTGAATTGATCATGGCTTGATCTTAATGAATTCATGCGTAGATTGTATTGGGCTATTGAATTATGTATAAATTATGATATAATTGTTTATAACCTGCCCTATAATGATGATATCTATATCGTATGTTGTTGGATAATTGATATGGATTGATTGTTGGCTTAGTATTGTGTACACTAATATTGGTAAGAGCTTTTGTAAAGTGAATTGTTTGAAAAGACTAAGGAAGGGTGATTATGGATATTGGAAGGTAGTGAACTGACCTAATTCCTCAATTTTGTATAGAATTGATATTGAATTGTATTGATTGGTATGGTCCACTTATGGTGCCGGTGTTTATGTGTTATATATGTTATGAACATGGCCATATCGGCATTATTATGTGAGTTATGGTGTTATCATGTTATAGCTTGTATTGATGAACAATGTGAAGGATGATATGGTATATGTGCATGTGTGAGGTGAGAGTATGATACCTCTAAATGATGGCATGATGGATTTGTGTCTTGATTTGTAGACTTAGGTCCCTCTACTTGATACATGAAAGTTATGTGAATATGTGATCTCTTGATTTGGTAGGCTTAGGCACCCTTGTAATGTACGTGTATGAATGAATGAAAGAATGAAGTCTAGGATCGATGGACCTAAAGGATATGCCCTTCTATGAAAGACTTAGATGGAGCCTTGACTATGAAAAGAAGGTTAAGAATGATCTATCCATGAAAACAGTAATATGAGTTGGTAGAACTTAGTAATGGCTACCTTCTCTAATACACCTAGGGAATGAATTACATTATGAAAATAACGACAAAGCACCAGGAGGATATGCATGTGGAGTAGCCCTACTTGAGAATGAGACTAGTGTTCAAAGAAGCCCTTGATATCCCTTAACCATATTCCAACACGGGATGAGTCTTAGTTCTACCTTTGGCAAGTAGAACACCTTCCACGATGTGGGGTCCTTATGATATCGGATTCCATACCAAACTAGTATGGTCTATGTCAGTTAATGTCTAATCTCATCATATGGGATGTACACTCTTCTTATTGGATAAGTCCTACAACGTGTGGGTAGTGGAATGGGACGCTATCTATACATTGCAAGAGTAGGCTTTGAAGATGCTACGTGAGTTCCCTAGGTCTCCTCCAAGATCATTATGTGAAGTTCTCTAATTGTTTGATTGTCTCTTAAATGACTAAATGATGAATGTTGACTTAAGTTAATGCATGTTGAATATAAAGGTTCTTATTTAGGGTAGCTTTAAGGATTGCTTAGGTAGGCTTGGAGAAGGTGTATGGGCGGTCTCTTCATGTCTTACTGAGGTGAGTCTTAGAGTAACCTTAGGTGGGGAATCTAATGATAAAAAGGGAATAATCTTACTTGGGAAAGTCTTGAGTTAGGTGATGTGAAGGGGTTGTATGGGCGGTCTTTTGATGTCTTACTTAGGTGGGTCTTACGATAACTCTTGGTAAGAGGTTTAAACGTTGATGTGCATGACTATAATTTTCTCTTATGAATTACTTGAATATGTCTTTTATATGCATATTGACTTGAAAATGGTTCTTAATCTTGTTTATGAGGTTTTTATCAAAAAAGCATGAAAAGTATATTTTAACGTAAATGTCCATTTTAGCATGATTTCTTGCATGTTCACCATACTTAGTCCATTCAATGTGCTAATTCCATATATTATTCTATTTTTACAAGTGTAGGTGGAAAGTGAGGAATCTCTTAGAAGTGAAGATTGGTAATAGCATTCTCTCAAGAAGACTTGGTATGTCCTCATATGATTCAAGGACATAGTTATGTTTTAGTTTTTTTCCTAAAAGATTTTGTAATAGACTATAGTTTACCTTTAAACTGATGCAAGTGTTGTGACCCTAAGATATTGATGTGTCTAAGATGGATATGACAAGACTTAGTTCTTTTTTATATTTTATAAAGGTTTGGACTATTGTTGTGAAAAGTTTTAATTCCGCACGATTTTTCATATATATGCAATGAATAATGTCTAAGGGCTTGTATAAGACCTCCGAGATGTCGAATAAGTCATTTAACTTCTAGGGGGTGCTCCCCGGTCGTTACAAGTCTCTTACAACTTCTAGTAACTTGTTTCAAGAATTGATCAAGTTAGTATGAGAGTGAGGATAATATATTCATGAGTTTACTTTATCATTACAAGATCTTTCATATCATAAACCATAACTTTTAAGTACATAATTCACATCAAGAGAGAGTTAAGAATAGATTTCAAGAAAGCCTTTGAGTTCAATTGTGAATCCTTTGAGATCCATCTTCGCTTTGAGCAAGTAAGTAAGAGAATCAAAAGAGTTGTATACATAATTTCCATGTAATTATTTAGACCTTCGAGTTGAGTTGTTCATGCTCATAACTTCTGAATGAACTCCATCAGTTGAGTACCATTGAGAGGAGTAGTATCTTCAAGTTCTAAGTCTTGAGTATTGAGTTTCTAATCCCCTACGAGACCATATTTATAATCATGGAACTATTACAGGTTACCCATGAAGTCCTTGAGTTGAATTGTTTATGCTCTTAATTCCACATGAACCCTATAACTCGAAAATCTTGAGATGAGAAGTATCTTTGAGTTCTTGAGTTGAGTAGTGCATGCTCATAATTTTGCATGAACCCTCTGAGTTGAGCATTCTTGAAATGAGTAGTATCATTGAATTTCTTGAGTTCAAAGTATTGAGATCTATCTATGGTTATCGAAAACCTTACATCGAGTCGTTCACGATCATAATTCAGCATGAACCATATTTTAAGAAAACTTTTACAAATGTTATAACTTTGTTTTAAGACTTAAACTTTGAGTTGAGTAAAGAGTAAGAGTAAAGTTCATTTTCTTTAAAATGATATGGAAACTAAGTATTCCCAAGATTAAATGTTTTCACATTTAAGATTCGAGGAAACTGAGATTTCCAAAAGAGTTTTGAACTAGAAAAGAAACTGAGATTTCCAAAGGAGTATTTGGGCTAGTTTTTCAATAAAGAGGAAACTATGATTTCTAAAAAAACAGTTTTTTAGTAAATAGGAAACTATGATTTCCAAGAGAACTTTTAAGCTAAGATTTGAGTAATTAACTCAAACCAAAGATAGGGTTTTGTTTTTTACAAAATAATGAGCTAAAGTATATTTTGGGAGAAGTATTGAGCACCGATATAAGGATAGTTTGAGTTCAGATAATTCAACGTCTCCATATACCATGTAGCCATCATGGAAAATAAAAGATCATACTTTTTAGATGACTCCTTAAGATGTTTTTAGCATAGGCTAGTGGATATACTATGTTAAGTTAGTTCCTATAATGATGGCAAGGTATAGGATGGTCCTTAGCAGTGTGAGGTAAAGTGATGTATCACCACTTAGGCTCATAATGGTTGTTGTCGGTTAGAGAATCTCCCATAGAAATTATATTACTTTATTATATAAGTAAAGTTGAGTTTTTTAGTGCATTTTTTTTAATGAACTAAGTTGCTTTAGTGTTTTATAAAGTTTTCCATCCATTGCACGTGTATTGTTGCTTTATATTGAGTTTGAGTATCCAAAGTTCAGTATCTTATCCTTGAGTATTCCTTGAGTTGAGTAAGTTTGAAAAGAGGTAAGTATGTTTCCATTTTATCAAGTTCAAGCTTATGTTACACTTTAGAATTTCCCTTGCATGCTTGTACATTCCACGTACTGAGTCGTTTGGCCTGCATCTTCTCATAATGCAGACACGGGTATCCAGGATCATCAATAAGAGCTTCGTTGAAACATCTGAGAGTTCGAGTTAGTTATGGTGAGTCTCCTTGCTTCCGGAGGATTTCATTTACCTTTAAACTATCAATTGCTCGTACGTTGTGGTTCTTATCCTGAATTCCATCTTTATCAGTTAGAGGCTTCATAGATATTCAGTATAGTTGAGAAATTTGTATTATTTACTTAATTAATTGTTTTAAAGACTTAAGTTTCCTATTTTATGGCAAGTTGAACATATTTTTTTATTCAAAGTTCTCTTTTGAGTTAAATCTTTGTAAAGTTGAGCTTATCTTCTCATGATGCAGACACATGTATTCAGGATCATCAATAGGAGCTTCGTTGAAACATTTGAGAGTTCGAGTTAGTTATGTTGAGTCTCCTTGCTTTCGGAGAATTTCATTTACCTTTAAACTATATCAGATGTTAGGATGTTGTGGATCTTATCCCAAATTCCATCTTTATCGGTTAGAGCCTTCATAGATAGTCAGTATAGTTGAGAAGTCTGTATCATTTATTTTATTAATTGTTTTAAATACTTAAGTTTCCTATTTTATGGAAAGTTGAATATATTTTGCTATTCAGAGTTCTCTTTTGAGATAAATCTTTGTAAAGTTGAGTTGGCCTAACTATCTCGCCTCACCCCCTCCAATTTCTTCACAAAATTTATTACCTCACTAAAGCTTTTTCCTAAAGAAATCATATGCACAGACAATACTTGTAACTTAGAATTTAGTCCCTTAACAAACAAACAAATCCTTTCTTCCTCGGTAGTCACTAATTTTGTAGCATATTTAGACAATGTATGAAACTTGGCTTCATAAACAGCTACAGACATACCACCTTGCTCCAAATCCATGGACTCATTCTTCTTACGATCTCTCAAAGTCTAGGGCACATACTTCTTAAAGAACAAAGCATGAAACTAGTCCAAGAGAGTAGGGGTAAAGTTGAGGCTCTGTATTCCACATAAGCTCTCCACCACTGCTTACACTCACCCTGAAGTTGAAAACCACAAACTCTACTCTATGTTGATGGACAATTCCCAACTTACGAAGCCACTTATAACAATCTAGAATGAACCATAGGCGTCCTCACTATCAGAACCATGGAACACATGCGGTTTCAATTTCAAGAAATTAGTCAACATCTATGCTTATTGTCAGTCATAACGGGACCCAACAAGGGACGAAAGAAAGAATCAGTACCTACAGTTCTACCCCACCTTGGGGGACAATGATAGCAATATGGGGATTGGCCGGAGCTTGAGTTTCCTAAACTGCGGGAAGAACTCCAGGACCAACCACACCTTTCAGGAACGACATAATTTAATAAGCTAACATTGGTATAAGAGAGGAATACATGTAGTCTCGGTTTGCACCTCTTCTTCTTGTCCAACATCCTCATCATTCTCAACTTCCACATTCTCCTCAATCTCTTCATGAGGCGTAGGAGGATTCTCATTTCTGGGAGCATTCTCAACCAGATCTCCACCCCTAGCCGGCTCTAACATTCCGCGACCTCTACCCCTTGCTCTCCCTATCCTGGCTTCAACCGCGAACTTTTGATGTGGACTCATCATCGGTCTCATTGAATTGAATTACGGGCCTAACACCTTTAAAGCGAGTGTTAACCATCTGCGAAAAGAAAAGTGAAGGAAATTAGATATCAATTTGGATCACCAGATATCAATTGGAACCAAGTCATAGCACTAAAGGAGACATTAGAAAATAGACATATTTCCTGAAGTCCTATAGCCTCTAGAAAAGGTCCTATAAATATTTCTGTACTGTTCTGCAAGACTCTACTAGACCTTTTTTTGTACATCCCTATCAACAAACTTAGTGCTTTGATATCAACTTTGTCACGACCACGACAATCATGAGTGACACTCACACTAATCCTCTAGTAGGAGAACCATTACTACAACTCAACTAACCATGAACCTACGCATTTAAAGATATAGAAGTATGTTTAAATGCATAAATAAAGTGGAGTTCTCATAAACTCCAACAACGAATTGCGGAATTAATTAAATGTCTAGAACTTGAAAGTCAATGTACCAAAACTCTAACAAGGAATCGTAGTCTAAAGAAATGGATACAACACCAAACTAAACAAGAGATAATCTAAAGAACTAGTCTAAGTCTGAAAAGACGGACTAAACAAAAAGGAGAATTCAAGGCATCCTAGAAGAACTGGCTCACCCTTGAATTATATGATGATCACTGATCTTTTAAATGAGGTCTGTTAGTAGCCGTTTGAAGATTCCCTGTACTCAGCAATAAAAGAGCAAGTGAAGTATTAGTATACAACCATACTGTACTGGTATGATCACGTGGTTATCCCACTAAGTGCAATATAAGTAAGTCATTACAATATTATTAGCATGCATACATCGAACATATATAATATCAATATTATTTTAAGATCCATGTAAAATTTCTTATTCTCAACAATACGTATATGTATAACAAACCATTGGTCCTTTCACGGAACCCATACCCAAACAATTAATATGTCGGATCGTGACACCGTTCCAAGTTAGTGTGTCGAATTGTGACACTTGTTTCATTCAACATACCACAATCACAATTACAATGTACATTTTCACAATCATACAATGAAGAAGTGATTCATGGCATATAGATATTCGTTCATACTCACTTACGCTTAGTGTGATCTACAACGTAACATTCACATACATACATGCAATATATGAAGCAAGTACAAGCATACATAGCACAAACATGAAATTACAACCATCACCTACCTCGAACAAAGCATGAATCCCTTAAGAAGCTTGATTCTTTCCTTTCTGAATTCCCTCCGCTTGTTCTTAGTCTACAAAAGTCAATATAACGCGAGGATCAATAAACAAGACCTAAATACGTGAATTATAATCAATCAAACCAACCCTAGATCGAACCCTTGATCCCCATACCCAGATTAGGGTTTTTTCCACCATAAATTTCATATCAAAATCCTCTCTTATCGAGAATTACCCTAGAAACTAAGTTCTACGAATCGAAAAATGAATTCAGGAAGTGAAAATCTTAACTTAGTCTTAAAAATAGTGAAAATTGTGAAGAAAACACTTGGGTTAGCTCTCAAATTCAAAATATGACGTGTTGGAATTTATATCTGACTTAAGTCACATTTTTCCTGCTATGACGACCCCGATCCCGCTACAGCGCCCCCGTCCTGGCAGGATTAATTTCGCCATGACAACCTGCACGGAAAAAGAAATCTAAATTAAGATTTTCAAACCCCCATTTCTAAACACACCTTCACCCCCACGACACTCAGAAAATACTCCTTCACACTAAGGTCAGTTTACTCGCCCGAATTCGATTTTGTAAAGTCGTATGTGTTCCTTAACGTCTTTGTTATCTAGTCATATGATCAAATTCATAATTTGATGTCCAGTTTGCTACCAGATTTTACTAGACCTCACAGAATTCGATTTTGTCCAGAATCTGGACTAGGTTGGAAATTTTGAAATACTACCAAAAAGTTGTCCGACCCAAAAAAAATTTGCGTTGGATTTTCTTTAACGACGGGAACCGGTCGTTACAACTCAAGGTGATGACAAATGAAAAATTTACTTTGTGTCCCCCCCCCCCCCCCCGTAAATTTTGAACCTCAGATCTTAAAATTCCCAATCATTTTATTAACCACTAGGTCACATCATTGTTCGTATTTTATGAAATTTCTACAATAATGTTATTTTTTAGTAATCTTAGAAGCTCAAGAATTAGATTATTGGATATTTATGCTGCCTTTTCAATCTCATATCTTTTTTTAAAAAAAATCAATTTCGGTGGAGCTCAAGCTCCTTTATTATTATTTTTAAAAAAAGTCTCATGTTTTCTACTTTCAGACAAATCTATTATTTCGATTTTGTTGGTTATGGTGACCTTTTCAGTAACATCAAACAGTTTAAATAATTTTTATTCAACATTGAAAACATTATTGAAATTAGCTATAACATATCTAAATTTAGACCATATTCGTATCGAGCCATCACGTTCCTTCCCAACTATGATGCACTAACATTTATTATTTTCTATAAGCCATGGTGAAAAATTAATAATCTTGTTACCAATAGAACCATTAATTAACCAACCTATTGCAGCGGTGCACGAAATTGCTTCATTCTTAACCAGAGGCCTAGGATTCCACCCCTGCACGAAGCAATTCAAATTTAAACGAGACTCTACTGTGGGCTTCGATAACCGGATAGTAAATCAAAAAATTGAATAGAACAATAAATTATATGGGTATATTTGAGAAACGTAAGTTCTTTAACTGTTCACATAAAATTAAAACCATGCCAAACTTGGTAAACATGAACATTTATATAAAGAAAAAGTTCAAGTAAAATAAAGAATATTTTAGGATCACTAAGGGCCCGTTTGGATGGGCTTAATAAAAGCAGCTTTAAAAAAGTACTTTTGAAAGTGCTGAAACTTATTTTTAAAATAAGCAGTTATGTGTTTGGATAAAAGTGCTGAAGTTGAAAAAAAAAGTTGTTGATGTGTTTGGCAAATAAGTGCTGATAAATAGCTTTTTAAATCAAAATGTCTGAAATACCCTTAAAAACTGTTAACATAATAAAAGTTAATTAATTTATATTTTACAGTCATAAATAATTATATTTTGCTATCATTCACAATTTCTTTCTAATCACAAATTATTTATAAGAGGAATATAAACTTATTATAGATTTTAAAGATATTTAATTTGAATAGATCAAAGAACGATTTAAGATTTATTTTAGTTTCATCCATATGTAATAATAATTATCTATCATTCACATATTTTTTTTATTATCACAAATTATTTATAAGAGGAATATAAATTTTTATTTAAGTTATATGTGCCAAGCGTGAGAAGGAAAAATGGAAAAATGGAAGAAAATGTGAGGATAAGGATGGGTAATTTGGGGATTATATAAAAATATTAAGGGCAAAAGGGTAAAAGTAAAGTCAACTTAAAACAGCTTATAAGCTAAAAAAAAAAAAGCACCCCTACCCCAGCTTTTAACTTTTGGCTTAAAATAAGGTTTTTTTAGCTTAAAATAAGCTGTTTTGAGTATTGCCAAACAGTCAAATAAGTCAAAAACCAGCTTTTAAGTCAGTTTGACCAGCATAAAAGCTGAGCCAAACAGGCCCTAACTCATGTTTTTTTTAAAAAAAAAAAAAAAAAAAATTAATTCCCACGTCAAGTGTCCTGTTAATAAAGAGAGGTTTAATAAAAATGTTTAAGAAGTTTGAAAAAATAAAATGAAGTGCAGACAAACAATACAATCTTCTAGATAATATGATTAATTAAGAATTAAATACATGCTTAAAAACAACAATTCCCCAATCATTTCATCTGGCTAATTTATTTATTATGTTGAAAACGTATCTTCAGCATGTTACATAGTGGAAAAAGAATAAGTGTTAGTAATAAATAAAAGTAGAAAAAGAATATAATTTCTTTAAATATTATATAAATGTAATAATAATGTTTATAAATCAGAAGATAGTTTGACTTTGACGTATTATTATTAGTTGACACTATTAGAAATTTTAATGGGGGTTGTTTTCTGACCTAGCTAGAAACCCATAAACATTAGAATAGGATAATTGAGATCTAGTTTTATTTTATGTTATTTTAAGTACACTGGTTAAAATAATGTTGTAGATTAGTCTTTTTATAAGCACTTGCGTCAAATAAATATATTCGTTGGAATTGGAAACTGCTTAATATATAAACAAATATTTAAATTTGGGGTTTGTTGACGACTCATAATTCTAGTGTTGAAAGTGCATATTTAGATATCTGAACTTTATCTCAATTGATAACTCAATACTTTAATTCAAATTTGGGATTAGTTATGACTAATAATTCTAGTTTTGAAAGTGCATATTTAGATATCTGAACTTGATCTCAATTAACAACTAAACACTTCAATTTATTTTCATCGTGCACTGTAGATATCCAATGCTAATTGAACACATAAATATTAAAAGTGTCTAAATGACTATTTTGTAAGTTAAGTGTTCAAGTAACTTTGTAAAATAAGTCAAGATAATTGGATATACATACTCAAGTTGAAATTTTTACTTGCCAATTAAGACTAAATTTAAATATTTGTCTATGTATCGTTGTTTGAAACAATAAACTTTTAGATGACTTATAGTAAAATTATGTTATTACACTAATTTTAATACCATATAATCACATCAAAATATTTTCTTTAGCAGTAATTAAATAATAACAATAGTTTAGTGACAATTAACATTTTTCGCTTTGTAAGTGTCCATAAATTTTATAACAAGATTGAATGTAATGACAATTAATTAATGTCGATAAAAATTTTAACACTTTGTATTAATGTATATATTTCCCCTGCTCGATATTATTTTTCATGATTTCAATTTTATAGTCAAATTATAAAAACTTTGACTAACATTTTAATATGTATTTTTTCATCATATTAATATGTATAAATTGCAATTTATAGTACTTTTCATATAGTTTTAGAATATTTAATTTTTTTTTGTTTAAAATATCAAATTAATGTGATCTAATTTAACTTTAAAAATTAATCAAATTAATTTTTAAAACTTACAATATGATAAATAATACCAAACAAAGAGTATTAATTACCGTTAAAAAATATTTTATTGTATTCTATGTCGGCCGTTGTCTCTAAATGAAGAAAATTATAACATATATCACATCATAAAGAAGTAGCAAATTAAAAGATTATGTCATATATAATCATAAAATAAGCTTCAATAACAAATTAAAAGATTATGTCATATGAAAGACTTCTGCAGCTACTTAACTTTAGCTGACTCAATGCCAAATCAGATTAGCTATTTGTTATTAAACCTTTTCTCTAGTTGTTAATTAATGACATATAGCTATTTGCAATTTAAATTATACTTATGTATTTATTCAAATGAAAAAGACTGCATTTATATGTGGAAATGTACTCATGAAATATGAACAAGAAGAAAACTTTGTGGAAATAGAAGTTATAATATTTAATTCTGGCAATCAGAAATAATAAATTGTCCTATAACATGTATTATGGTTGACATTCTGCTGCTATATTTGTTTGAATTTTATTGTATTTATTTTTCCACAATAAGTTAAAGAACATTATATTCATTATTGAACTTTGGATTCCAAATGTTCAAGCATTTATCTGGCACAATTTTCAAACTTAATTAAGAAGTTATAAGCGGTATAAAATCGAATCAAAAATTCTATTAATCACAAATTAAATTAAATCAAAAGAAAAAATTGATTAGTGATTTCGTTTGACTTGGTTTGGTATTGAAAAAAAATCTAACGATTTTGGGTTGGTTTGATTTCAACTAAAAGAAAATCAATCGAGATCAAACCAACCCAACATTAAATATATATAATTTTAAAAAATTTATTTCGTAAAAATATTTATTTTGAAATAATTTTTTAAATATTTCTTATACTTTTTCATAGTTTTTATCTTTTAATATATTTATTTCATGTTTGAAAGTTAGAATTCTGAATGATCCAATAAAGCTTAAATCAAAATCAAATTAATATTAATGGGAAAAAAAAACAATTCAATACTAAGAATGATAATTATATTGAATGTTTGTTTTTTAGTTTTACATATGTTTGGACAATTAAATTGATAGTCTAATGTTACTTTCCTTTTATATTTAGTCATGTAACTAATACTTATTAAACTTACTTTACCATGATTTAGTACTTTTAAATCAGAGAATGATCAACTTCATTATGACTTATTGATATACAATATTTGCTTTACACGATTTCATTATTATTTTTTATTGGATATTTTAGTTTCATTAATTAATAATCATATCATATTTTGTGCTATTTTTTAGAAATAACTTAGATAGTTGCATTTTGGTAGGACTAAAAAATATTTAAAGTACAAGTAAATTATATATTTGTATGAATACTTTATCAAAAAAACCCAAAAAAAATGAAGTTGAAAAGCCCAAGTTTTATTGGGTTGGTTTGGTTTATAAATTTAAAAATCTGACTCAAATAATTTGGTTGATATTTGAAAAACTCGAACCAACCCGGTCATGTACACCCCTAATCATTACCATCAACCTAGCACACAAATGGAAATCTAATTAGATAATTCCTAGAGCCCGTTTGGATTGACCAAAAAAGAATTTTCTTAAGTCTAAATGTCTTCTACGTCAGAAAAATAAAAGGCATAATACATAAATATTTTATCCATTTCATATTTACATCCTTCAATTTTTGATTTGCTTATGTCGATACTTAAATTTGTATAAAGCTGGACAAATTGAAACACATGTCTTACATGACACTCGGCATGAAAATTTGGGTCATATGTAGTGTCCTACATGTGTTATGCCACATAAGACTCACGTGTCTACATTCAACTTGATAAAAATTTAAATATCTACTTGTATACGCCCGAGGACATAAATGTGAAATGATACCAAGTTAAAAGACAACATTTATTTATTATGACAAAATAAAAAATAAGACAAGCCCTAATTTCAATTTTAAATTTTTTTAAATTATTTTATACTTATTTAAGTTATCTTAGATTTTATCAAACACTCCAAAAAATTAAAAATAATTTAAAACTAAATTTAATCAATTTTTAAGTTAGCCTTTCTTTGATTATCAACAAGCAAAACATAACTATATATTAATATGGCAGGGAGGGAGTATATTTATTCCTGTGTTTTATTTCTTTTATTTCACTTGACTTTTGTTGCAAAATATAATACAGTTTTTAAAGTTCGTATAGTCCTTTATCTGAAGTAACCAGAATTTTGGAGATACCTAACAAACAAACAAAATAGAAAAGAAAATTAAGCTTATGAGAAACTTGTGTGAAGGTTTGAAAAAAATGGTTTAACGTAGAATATTTTAGAAGAAAAAAAAACATTACTATTACAATTCTCAATTAGCATGATATACTCTTCTCAAGTTTTTTACTTTTTTTTTTGTTGGGAAAATTATATATAATGACAAATTAATAAATTAAATTAAATATTATAATCATATTTTAATTTAATTGTACCCTATAACAAACTGTTTGTCAGTCAGCTTTCTCCCTTAAATTCTCATTCGCCACTTTCCCTATCTCGCTCCATCTCTCGCTCACTCCCTCTCACTTTTATACAAACACAAGTGTATAAAATGTGTTTCTGTTTGCATAAAACGAATTTTTTTTTGTATATATACATATATTTTCGTTTCCCTCTCTCCACTCTTCTAGATCTCGCATGCCACTCTCCTAGATCTCGCTCGCCACCCTCGCCTCTATCGCTTATACAAACAGAAACGAAATGTATAAATTGTGTTTCTGTTTATATAAAGTTAGAGAAAATTGTATATACACTTGAAAATACATATATCTTCGTCATATACACTTATAATTATGCAATATAAATATTCTCCTGCCCAATTATTTTTCTTTCTCTCTTTCTCGTTTTATACATATACAAATTATACAATTGATTTGTATACAACTATTTTCTTTTGTATATGTACAACGAATTATACAATTCGTTTCTTTGTATATGTATAGCGAATTATGCATATTTATGTTTTGCTATGGAGTGCAATTATGCAAACCTTGATATAGGATACAAATATGAATTTTGTGTTTGCTATATGCAAAAGTTACTCTTTTTTGTTTTCACTTGATATTTGAAGCCTATATTGAAGCCCTATTAGATTAAATTATGCACTGTAAGACCCATTCGGAGGTTGCACATGAAATTGGATTTTCTTAATATCCTGACCTCAACCCGAGACATTTATTAAAAATGAAACAGTCTCGCCACTCCACCAATATCCATATTGGATTTCAAGACTCACTCATCAAGCATAACTTTTTATAGTCTTTAGTCTAGTCTAGTCAAGTCACATTTATATACTGTTTCTACCTTAAAAATTTTAACGTGCATGGTGGAAAATATCTAGCTATTAGTTAAACAAATGTAAGAGCTCGTTTGACAACTAGTGTTATTGAGACGAAGTCCTAATTCTTATTTGTTGTATGTTATCATACTTTATAAGTTCTCTATATATTATTTCTAGAGACGTATTCAGAGGAGTGCCGTTTATTCACGTGAATCCATGCTTTTCTCTAGATCATATATGATAGTGTTATATTTTTTTTAAAAAAATATTTATATATAGATATGTGAATCCATGTTCAAAGTATCATAAGATGATGATTGGGTGCACTTTTAATATAAGTGAAAATAGTAATTTAAATCTTATATCTATCTTATCTTTTTGAGTAACACCTTTCCAAGTGGTTATCGGTTACACTTTTGTCGTTTCAACTATTGTTGCTTTTGTTTTTTTCCCTCAAGTCTTTCAAAAATTTCAAGTATGTTACACTGAAAATTTCAAAAAAAAATTAGCACTATAATTTCTTTTATATAATTAAATCAAATATGTATATTAAAATATAAAACTAGTAGTATTATATATTGTGGACCTATAATTTTAAAAATTTAATGATTCATATTAAGAACTAAAAGTCAAATCGATCAAATTTATATTTAAGATACATTTTTTGTAATCGTATACTAATTTAACCAAAATCCTGAATACGCCTTTGGTTATTTCCAGATAATAATATTACTAGCTTGTAATTAACTTTTAATATTAATCTGATAATGTAACTGTCAGTATATATGAATTACACTCCCAAAATTATTAGAGAGTTAGATAAATTTTAACTTTATCAACTGATTCTTGTAGAACAAGTTAATTTAGGCAAGACTTCAATTGTAACTATCATTAAAGACATTTTTATTTTCATGTTTAATGAAACTTTTGGAATGATTCTAACTTGTGGAAAATTAGTGAATACATCAAGTCTTTGATAATGATAAAAAATGATCAATGAAGACTTCTATATAAAAAATAATCTAGTATTAGTCTTCTTAAATTTGTATATTGGAAAATTTCACATTAAATTTACAAGTACTTGCATCATTTTCTTCTATCAAATTTGGCTTTGAGACATTAAGTATTTTCCGGTGAAAGTCACTTAAGGGATGATAAGTTTTCTCCCACCAAATTGGCATTGAATTGCGATTATTATTATCGCCACATGAAAGTCATAATATATTAATATGTTTTTTAACTTCGTTTTATTTATTATTTTTGTCCTTCAATTTTAATTTTAGTGTGCACATTAAATTGCGATTATTATTATCTCCACCTGAAAGCCATAATACATTAACATGCTTTTTAATTTCGTTTTATTTGTTATTTTTGCCCTTCAACTTTAATTTTAGTGTGCACATTGAATTGTGATTATTATTATCTCCACCTGAAAGCCATAATACATCAACATGCTTCTTAATTTCGTTTTATTTGTTATTTTTGCCCTTCAACGTTAATTTTAGTGTGCACAATTAGTAGACACACATATTTTATACATAATAAAAATATGTCTTATATGACATAATACAAATCGATCAATTCAAATATATTTTATATGAATTGACATTTTTTTTATGTATATACATAATAACGTTGTATCCTAACCCTTTGATTTCTTAATGTGTTTACTTTTTCATATTTTAACTCCGCAACCTTCAAGAAAAAAAGGGTTAAAAAGCTTTGAAGGTCAAATTAGCAAAAAAGAAATTTTCAAACTTGATTTTAGAATATATTTAGTTTCAAACTTGATTTTAGAATATAATTAGTCTACGTTTGAAACTTTTTCTAGTGTTTAATTATTGAATAATTCATAGTGCAGTGTAAGTGAAATAGGGGGCATATATATATAATAATAAAGTAAATGAAAAGGTCCAAGTCTCAATAAAGTACAAAAAGGTTTTGATTATTCCATTACAAGAAGAAGCAGCTTCCATGAAAACGACATGTCAAAAATATATTACGTTTCTATTGTCTTGTATTAATTTTTTTTAATATGCAACGTATGCTATTTGTTTTAAAATTTAACTAATTTAATTTAATTAACGTTATGATAAATTTTATTTGAGAGTAGATTATTTGCTATTAAAAACAACATATTGTTATACTGAAATTTGTAATGTTTTAATAAAAATGAATGAACAATTACTATTTTATTTTAGCACAAATATTGATACTTCGTATTTTCTGATATCAATTAATTAAAAGTAAGACAATTTTGTTGATTAAGTTCTTGTTATACACGAGGCTGTAGTATTTATGGAATTTTGTGAGTTGATCTAATTTTTATATGTTTTGAAACTATTTAAAATGGTTAATAATTATTATTATTTATAATACAATTTTTCCTTATAATTAATACAAATAGTGAAAATGATATGATAGTTTATCATTAAAGTACAAAATAAAGTACTTACAAACATTCCACAGATTACTATGTAAGTATCTAGCTTGACCCCAAGCTCCTCACACTCCCATTTATAATAAAGTAAAGTAAAATGTGAGGTACTTAATTTTTAAAATAAGATAAATTATTTAGCTCAATAGGTAAAATTGATATGATAGTCTAAAAAATTATTTACCTAAACTGATGTATAAAACTCCTCTAATTAGTTGGCTACATGAACTGCTATCTTATTTAGGATTCAATTCACCACATTGTAATCTCTCTTTATTTTTAAAAAATTAATTAAAAAAACTCCTCCACCTTTAACATATATAACGAGTGATTTGTGTTGAAATTTAAAGACAATATAATTGAGACGTGAGTTAAACATGTGCAAAAATAAGTATAAGATAATATGTTTTTTTCTAAAATAAGGCATAATACAATTGTCTTGTTAATAATAGTAATCCTCTTTTTTCTTTCAAAAAGTTGTCCATAATTATACTTCTAAATGCTTTTCACATTTAAGGGGATATATATATATATAAATATATATATATATATATATATATATATATATATATATATATATATATATATATATATATATATATATATATATATATATATATATTTTAAAATAAATAAATGCATACGCACCCACTTAATTTCCTTTTTCTCCAACATTATTTCAAGGAGAAAATATTATTATTTTTTTTTGAAAAACTTTAGAGCATAGCTATCAATTAAAGTCTATATAGTTAACCTACCTAAACCAGTCAAAGGCAACGTATCTTTCCAAAAAATAAAATTATAAAAAAAAATAGCTATGAAAATAACTACTAAAATTAGTGACAGAGTCATATTTTTCATTAAACCGATTCAATATATGAAAAAATAAACACTAAAAATTTGCAAGTTGTTTTAAGATGTATCTATTGATGTGAGTTTGAACAACTAATTTTTATTGTCGTAAGTGGTCCATTCTTTTTGAACGTGATAAGTTTAACTTATAAATTAAAATAAAAATATAAAAAATAACGTAGTAATAAATTAAAATAAATGCAAATTACTTGCTACTCCTATAACATATCAAAGTATACTGATAAATTTTAAAACAAATTATTCACATGGTATAATAATTAAGTTAATTAAATCCAAGTAATAAAGGAAATACATTCATCATCAAGAAATTAAAGTAGTAAAACATTCTTCTATAATATTATAATTTTGTTACATCTGATATCGTCAAGAAGTCCAATTCCTTGATATTACATATTTTTATTAAATTTTCTAAAAATATATCACTATCTTTTTCTACCCCTTTTTTCTTTGGGGACAATTATAATATTGACCACAACAACATTATTTTAATCATGTCCAAAGTGGTTCCCAAGCTCCATATAAATTGTTGTCTTCCAAAAACATGCTAGTATTATCATTATTATTTTCATAATCATTAATATGATCTGAAGATAATAATAAGCTATTGCTGCTATTTTCTGATACTTCCATGCAAACTAAAGCCAATAAATTTGAATTTTGACATTTTAAATTCAAGATTTCTGCTTGTGCCTTTGCAAATTCTGCTTGGAGTTCACTTATTTGTTTTTGTAATTGACAAATTGCACCAGCACAACCATAAACTGGATCTCTTATTCTTGCATTTGCTTCATACACCATACTATTCACCGCGTCCACTCTTTGTTCCTCTGGAAGCTCCTGAAAATATTTAAACGATATATTATGTTACATATAGTAGCAGGATATCTGTCTTATTATAAATCACCATTTATGTACCGTATAATATAATAAACAAAATATTGAGTTTAAAATATCAAGCCACAATTTTTTTTTTATGTTTGAAGTTTTGTTAGGGTAAAAAGATTGAACTTAAAAAAGAAGGTACAATTAATAAAGGGAAGATTTGAAAAAAAATAATATAAATTTAGGGGACTAAGAAGTCGCACTACACCTAAAATTAAGTCAAAGAAAACAAAATCAACAACTAAAAGTAAACATTATGTGCTAAAAAATTGGCCTAACATCTTAGACCACTAACTATTAATAACAAGAAATTAATATTTAGTTGTATATCTATCTATGTTCACATATCTTTAAGAACACACTATAAATACTTATATATATCTTAGATCGCAGTTCGCATGTATAAGTCTTTATAATGATACGATTTATATGTGATAACATGTTAAAATACACTAACAACAAAAACAGGTAAATTATATATTGAATATGAAAACATGATGAATGAATATGAATGTAAAATAGGATTTATATTATACGAATTAAAACGTACAAAAATAAGACAGATTACCTGTAACATTTTGATGATGTTGCTAGCACCAAAGACTCTATGAGCAATGGTGAACTTAAGAGGGTCAGTGGGAGGAAAATAAGGTGCCAATACACATTTCTCAACACATCTCCTACGGAGGATTTTACAAGCAGCACATGGAGAAAGAACAATATTCATTGGAGGAGTTGATAATGATATACTACTTTTAGGTGACAATAATCCACTTGTTGGAGTGGTAGATATAGTACTAGCAAATGTTGATGATGATGAATTCATTGAAGAAATTGTTGTTGTGGTTTTGTGATCACTACATTCCATGGTGTTGATTTTGGGGGTGGGGGGTGAGAGGAAGTAGTATGTGTATGTTTGAAGTCTAAAATGAACACTATGGTGTGATTTAAGAGTTTGGTGTGAACAATATTTATAGGAGGGAAAGACAACACCTCAGGCCGGGCCGGGCCGGGTACGGGCCACATGGATTATATTGGGCTTTTGATTTTTTTTTTTGAAAAAAAATAAATTTTATATATTGATAGTGAAGTTTTGATTTTATTTTTATTTTTTAAGTTATCTTGAAGATACTTAAGGTAAATGTTTGATGAATTTTGAGAGGTTGATTATACGACATATATAACAGGTTAAAATAATAAGATTTATATTGTTAATGTATGTATAAGTTAACGGATCGGAATATGGTTAGTGAGTATTTATGCAACTGATACTAATTTATTTGGGATTGAAGTACGATTATTGTTATAGTTTATATAAGCTAAGTTAGTTTTAAAATAAATATAATTGAGAAGAATTTATTTAATTTTTGTGTATTTTCTAAAAATTATCATCTAGTTAAGTTGACCTATATGCTATACTAATATGTTACTTTCCATATAAATTTTGATGTATAGTAACTCGCAAAAATAAAATAGTAATTTATTATAGCTGGTTAAATTACACTGATAATACATATTAATTATAATATAATGAAAAAATGCATAAGTATGTTCAATTTATGCTCGAAATTTCAGAGATACACTTATACTATTCTAAGGTTCTATTATCCCCTCTGAACTTATTTTATAAATAATTTTTTATCCTTTTCAGCCTACGTGACACTAGCTTGAAAAAAATGTCAACACGCGTTGAGCTCACAAAATAGTGTCATGTTGACCGAAAATGGATAGAAAATTATTTATAAAATAAGTGCAGGAGAAAAAAAGAGACCTTAGTATAGTATAAGTGTATCTTTGAAATTCGAACATAAATTGAAAAAATACTTGTACATTTTTCCTAATATAACAAAGACGTGTTTGCATGGTCATGACTATTTTTTTGGAATTTTGGAATTGTTCCGAAGAAAGTCTTTTTAGAAAAAATATAATTGAACATTTTGTTTCCCAAAAGTAAATTTTAGACAAGTTTGTGTGACCAAACACTTGAATTTTTTTTTTTGAGGAATAATGACCTCATCCTATGCCATTGGGTGACGTATTTTTAAATATAAATAAAACACTAACCTTCTAACAATCATTTTGAACTATGAAACATGGATAATGGTTTAAATTAGGACAAATAACTTAATCTTATCCTAATAAGATTGTTAGAAGCACTAATTAAGGAGCAAAAGACTACAAAGTTTTTGAACGACTAATTAATGCAACTTTGAAGAATGAATATGACAAAAACGTATTATGCTCTTATCTAATACTAAGAGCTCGTTTAGTTGGGAATGACTTATTCGAGGATAATTAATTTTGGAATAAATTATTTCATCATATATATCAGATAATTAATCCATTACTATAACAGAAATGATAGGATAACTAATTCAATGACTATCTTAATATCTGTAATCAAACACGAGATAAAATAATCCTACATTTTATCTTGAAATTATTATACCTTATACTTCATATCAAACGAGCTCTGAATATATTATTGGTGAATGCAAATCAAGTATCTTGTACATGAACTTTATATATACGGAAGCCAATGCCGGTATGAATACATTTAATATATGTTATTCCTTTTATTTTAATTTATATGATATGAATAAAATTTTGAGAATTCATTCAAATTTTTATATGATTTTAGGATATTTTAAATTGTTAAGTGTTGCAATTTATAGTACTTTTTATGTTATTTTAAAATGATATATATTACTTTCTTCATCTCATTTTTGTGATATTGATATAATTTCGAAAGTCAATCAAATTTGTTCATATAATTTTTACATATTCTAAATTGTGAATTCTTATAATTTATTAATAATAATTATATAATTTTTTAAATATACAATATACTTAAAAAGTAAAACAAATAACTTAAAATGAAAAAAATACATAATAAATAAATTATTCTTTATCTAGAAAATGTTCATGACCTCTTACTTCGTAGACCCTTTTAAATACTGCTATATTTATTTTACTAGTTAATCATAGTCAAACGATAAAAAATATATTATTTTTATTTTTTTATCATTAAATTAAAGTTCATTAATTTAATATAACACACTAGGAGTAAACTTATTATGATCGAATGAATCACTCTCTCTCAACCTTAGTCCAAAAAGTAGATCGTCTAAATGTCAAAATGCTAAAAGGTGATGGATATGATTTAGTATAAAATTTTCTATTATTGTATAAACCAACTTTCATTATTTTAACTTCAAGCCTAACTATATTTGATTTAATTAATTATTACCTAATATTCGATTATGTTATATATTTTAGTGTTGATTTAAGTCAACAAAAGTATTCTTCAAAGTCTTAAGCTGAATGCACACTGACAATTTTCAATAACCACCCCCCACCCCCCACCCTAATGAACCTAAAAAAAGAATAGTCAACTTTTTTTTTATGATATTTTAGCCCCAAAAAATAATTCAATATATTCATACATCCTAAATAACTCAATATATTTATATTTTAAATACATTTTCCGTCAAAACAACAAAATTCATACTAATAACATAAATGGTCTCATGAATTAGGTGTTAGACAATCCTTTTTTTTTTTTAAAAAAAAGAAATATACTATTTATAAAATTAATCACTAAATACTCTATCTAGTATTTTTTTTTTAAAATCTTCATAAAGCTCTCCATTGCACTAAATTTAGTGATGATATTTAGCAAAAAGATATTTTATCATATCCCTTTCATCTATAAAATAGATCTAAAAGTTAAACTAAAAGTAGTTTACCAAATTTTAGTTTTTTTTTTTTGTTTGTATATATCAAGTAAGAGTGGCAAAATCAATCTCATTACAACACTTGCATTGGATGCATGATAAATTTTTATCTTTTGTTTTTTATCTCAAAGACACTTAATTTGATTTTTTTTTAAATTTAATTCGATCCACTCATATGTTACCTGACTCTGAATTAACTCTACATTTTGTTCCTATAAATAGATATTCCACTTTTTTCCTCATAGTTTCGAGGATGTCATGACAGGACATCACAAATTCCTTGATTAGTGCTAAGTAATCACTAATACAAAAGTGTAATGTGATGATTTGCATGACCAATAAATATTTCATTTAATACAAAAGTATATTTGGAATTAATTTAAAATAAATTAATCTTTTCCTATTTTTTGATTAAAATATATTAAAATTAAAAAAATAAAAATATTTAAAAATTAAAATAACATGAAATATGTTATTTTATCATTCTGATTAAATTTTGAATATATTTTCTGGCTAAATTTTTTTTTCTTTACTTATTTAGATAATCAAAACTATATAAAAAGCTATTAAAGAATGGCACGTAGTCAATAATTTTATTCCGGTGCCGACTTTTAAGTAAGGAATTATGACTATTTATATATAGCCATAACTAAAAACATTTTATATTTCTAGCTACCATTTACTAACTAATCTGATTAGGCCATTTTCTGAAAATGACTTAAATATTTCTAAATTAAGAAAAAAATAATATATGTATATTACAAAAGGTCTTCATGTAGTTAAAGACTGTTGAGGCTCGTGCTTAACGAGTATAGTGACCTTTTTTTTTTTATGCAAAATGATCTTTCAAACACACACGTTAGGGATTCATTATGGAAAAAAAAAATACACAATATATACCTAAAGTAAATTTTATATAGGATTCTTAGTTGTTATAATAACTATTCTAAAAAAAAACTAAATTAGATCGTATTAAATATCAAGTTAGATGTTAAAATCTTGAAGTACATGTAGTTTGAGGCTTCCCCTTATATTAACCATTTTTTTAAAGTCAATTTTTTCTTATTAGGAGAATAATTAGTTGGGGCTCCGGACACCGAGTGGAAAATAAAAAAAAAGTGTTAGTGTCACAATTTAGATCGCCGTGAGTGACACCCACATTGACCATATGGCGGGAGAATCGATGACTTACCCAAACTTAACTCATCAACTATTTTAAGCTGCAACTTATATTGTAAAACACTAAGGAAACAATTTAAGAAAACAATTGCCGAATTTAACCTCCTAGGAATTTGAAAGTCATAGTACCAAAATTCTAAATAGTCAAGAATGGGGATGCAAGCCTAAAAACTAGAAAACATAAATCTAATAATCTAAAAAGAAGTGAAGAAGAATCCAGGGCAGCATACAAGAGTAGTTATGACCTCGAAGTACCCTCTAAAAGTAACATGGCGTACTTGACCTCTCAGAGGTCTTGTACAAGCCACTTAGCTTCATTACATAATATCATTTAAAAATGGAGAGAATTAAAAACTTTCTTTTAAACATAATACAGAATCGTTTCATAACAATAGAAGTCTTTCTAACATATGTCTCAAAACCATCTACGAAATACATGAGTAATAATGTCTTGGGACGCAACCCACAAAAGTCTAAAACATAGTAAATAACATAAACGAAACATAAGGCTGTTGTCCTCGAATGCTATGAGGACTCACGAATCTTCAATTAATGCTATGAGGACTCACCAATCTTAAATCTTCTCCAAACTTAGGAACCTAGCCTCCAAGCACTCAATCTCCTAAAAGCCCCTATATTTTGTTAGAAATGTAGGCAATATGTGTTAATACAAAATGTACCAAGTATGAAAGCTAACATATAAAACATAAGACATCTCAAAGGATTAGTCAATAATAGACATGATCATAAGATATAATAGCATAAACATAACATGAATATCATAAGCATAGTAATTCATCATAAGGAATACATAAATCATACTTCAACCATTTGTCCTTCTTATTCAAGTGAACTGCATCACAAGCCACCTCCAAGTATACTTGTGCAAGGTCAAGGTAGCCTCCCATTCTACTACCTAAGCTAAGTACCTTTGTTTGGTCATTCTTGATTATAATCCACTTTCATAATTAAGACCTATCATAACGTAAGAGTACAATACCCCTAGGTTACTTCAAGACACACTTGTGCAATGTATGTGAGGCATCTTATTATACCTCACACACTAAACATATCTCGAAATCACCCTATTCATATTAACCATCTTAAGGTGTCACTAATAGACCTACTTCATATTGACAAGGAACTATCACCCTAAATCAATCATGACATGGCAGGCAACTATAACCTCTATCCAAGCTAAGCATACATCACATAAGAGGTCATTTCATAGGTAGCTTCAAGTCATACTTGTGTCTCACTCTATCATTCATACTAAGTACTTTTTTAGGATAACCAATCCAAGATAACTTATCTTTCCTTCTAGTCTATTAAGCTTAGCATACTAACATAATAGACCTACTACCATGGAAAGCATAATAACATACAATCCGAGCTAACAAAGGAAGGATATAAGAATACCAACCTAGCCACCATGCAACCATTCATGTAGATGCAAGCTAACTATAAGGGATCATAAGTCCTCAACCCTAAGCTATTCCTAGGAGAGCTACATGTCTCAATCCTAAGATACCATGAAGTGGTGTTGGCCTAACCAAATCAAGCTATCATGAAGAAATTCTAGTCATGCTACTTCAAGCTATCCCTAGGAGAGTATCGATCCTCTATCATAAGCTACCTGGCCTAATACTAATGCAATCAACCATTAACAAGCATTCTATCAATCCAAGATCAATCTAACCATGGGAGAGCTTAATTCCTTCAACCCAAGCTACCATGAGATTCACCATCCCAAGCTACCATAAGATTTACCATCTCAATCTACCATGTGATCTACCATTTCAAGCTACATAATTCAACTATCCATAAAGGAGCTATGAGACTCAACTTCTAACTATTCTATCTCTGTCTTATCTTACTAAGTCAACTACACAAGAAGTGATTATACAATGCAAGTTCAAGCTATTCTAGTCTATCATGATTTTATTCATTTTAGGGTCTTAGGTCAACCTAGAATCCATCTATGTGAGAGAACTTGCTTCTCCTAGCTTGTTTATCTAAGTGTATAGGAGAAGGAGAATAACTCATCACAATCCTAACAATAATGGCTACAAGCACTATCTTAAATGCTAGTTTCATTCTATTATGATCCATGTCTAATTACAAGGTATTTCAATCACTTTGATCATTAGAAGGTAATTCTAGTCATGCTTGATCATATAGGTTCAATTCTGACTTTACAAGTCAAGATCCTTCTTATTCAATTAGGCCTAATTCAATTCATATCTAGATGATCCTAGCTATGATCAATTAGTATTCAAGACGATTTAATTAAGAAAATTAACTTTAAACCTTCACTTTCCCTCTAATGGCCTAAACCCACCATGATCACCTTCATCATCATAGATTAAAATTAATCAATAAATCCACATGAAACATTATATAATCATCATAAAAATATAGTTGAATTCTACCCACTAAATAAGGATCACAAACAAGTCTTATCCACAATGTAATCACAACCCTAGCTAAATTAGGTTATCTTGGATTCACAATTGAGGGAAACTATGGGGCCTCCATGGATTGAAGAATACATGATGAACAAGATTCACATACCTTTAATCAAAGCCTTAACCTTATCTAGAAACCTTGGTGAAATTAGTCCTAGATTCTGCCTCCTTTTTTCTTCTTCTTCAATGGTGATCTTGAGAGAACTTTAGGGAGGGAAAGGTTTTGTTTTGGAGTATCAAGTCTTCTTCTTCCTACACTCTTATAATTATACAAGCATTTTTTGGGTTTGAGGCTGACTTTTTGTAAAGGGACATACAATTGCAATCTCTTCTTTGAGTCATGATACTAATTTATTTTAATTTTTTTATGTAATTCTAGAAACTATCGATACCAATGTTTAGGATCTTATTAAGGTGGTTCGCAGTTAAGTTTTATCTGGTTTGTGAGTTCTTAAGATTCTATTTTGGAAGGAGGAATTTGTTGCTGTTGGGATTTAGCAAGTGTGAATGGGAAAAGAAAAGAGAGAATATAAAAAGTGAGGGAACTACTTTGGAGGGAAAATGAAAAGTCATTTGCAAAGTGCAAATGAAAAGTCATTTCTCCCATATCGGCAAAAGAAAGGGAAATTGTTGTCTTTATAGAAGGAAACACTTCTATTACTTCTTAATGAGCCAAGAAGAAGATGCCCCCTCGCGCCGTCGTCGTCGTCGCTCGGCCTCGGCCTCGGCTTCGGCTTCGAATTTGGCAAATGATTTGATTGATAAATTTTTTGGACAAAATTTATTTAATCAGTTTTTGTTAAATCAAATAAATCCTGTTAAAATTATCTCATATAAATTTGCAGGTAACAGTAACATTCCAAAAAGTTGTTACTCTTTCTGAAAAGTCGTTACTTTCCAAAAAGTCGTTACTTTCCAAAAAGTCGTTATTTTCCTAACAAACACAATTTTCTGAAAAGTTGTTATTTTTTCCAAAAGACACAACTTTCTGGATAAAATGGGTCTGAACAGATTTCACTGAATAGACATGTTCCTTGCTGAAAATGGCTATAAAAGGAAGTCAATTTTTGATTTTTTAATACACTGAAAATTTTTCTTTCTCTGCATTTATTTTTCTCTCAAATAAAATCAAAGTGTCGATCGACTGAGTCTGTGTGACTTATTGTTGTTCTTAAGTTCGTTGAAGTTAAAGAAGTTTGAGGTACCGCTATTTCTTTAACAGGTTTAATCCATTTTATCTTGGGGGAAATTAATCCATAACCTTGGGTACAGTGAGGGGATTAAATTTCTTAAGGACAAACAGTTGTTTCTGTGGACTCGGATTAATTCTTGTTTTTATATTTTTTCTGCTTCATCTTATTTCTGTTTCTGTTTATTAACCTTATAAATACAGGTTATTGTAAGAATAACAATCTTAAGAAATTTAAAGTTTCTGTATTTGAGGTTTCTGGAGATTAAAACCTTTATGGTTTTCTACTCTGCTTGAATTTTTAAAATTCATTTGATTAGCCATTAAAATAACATAAAAACTTTATCGTTAAATCAAAAACAATTTGTGTAAAGATTTGTTCTTTACTGTTAGTATTTCAAATACTTAACTTATCTGCCATTTGTGACAGAAAAAAATAGACTAATTCAAGTCAAACAAATGCTGGAACAGTAAGTGCTGCAACAACATCGGTTGCACATAATCGTTCAAATGCTGCCTTAGCGCCGGCTGAGAAACCTGCAAAGTTTTCTGTAGTCGACTTTAAGAGATGTCAGCAAAAGATGTTCTTCTATCTCACCACATTGAGTCTGCAGAAGTTCATTAATGAGAATGTTCCTGTTATGTCAGATGAAACTCCGGCAGATGAACGATTCTTGGTAACAGAAGCATGGACACACTCAGATTTTTTGTGTAAAAATTATATTTTGAGTGGTCTGCAAGATGATATGTACAATGTGTATAGCAATGCCAAAACCTCAAAAGAACTCTGGGATGCTTTAGAAAAGAAGTACAAAACAGAAGATGCCAGAATGAAGAAATTCATTGTGGCAAAATTTCTGGACTATAAGATGATAGATAGTAAGACTGTAGTCACCCAATTTCAAGAATTGCAGGTCATAATCCATGATCTCCTTGCTGAAGGTATAAATTTATTTAATGCCTATGTTAGAAATATTAAGTTTTCCCTTAATACTCACATAACCTTTAATGTAGGATTGATTGTGAATGATGCTTTTCAAGTGGCTGCAATTATTGAAAAGTTACCTACATTGTGGAAGGACTTTTAAAACTACTTGAAACACAAATGCAAGGACATGAATGTTGAAGATCTCATAGTAAGGTTGAGAATCGAAGATGATAATAAGGTTGCAGAAAAGCGGTCATGTGGTAATTCAGCAATATCTGGAGTAAATTTTGTTGAAGAAGATCCCACAAAATTAAAGAAAAGAAAGAAAGCATCTGGTCCAAAAAGCAATCCTCCTAAGAAGAAATTCAATGGAAACTGCTTTAATTGTGGTAAACATGGTCATAGGGCTAATGAATGCCGGGGTTCTAAGAAATACAAGAAAAATAAGGATCAAGCAAACTTGGCTGAATCCAAAGGAGAATGGACGATCTCTGTGCAATGCTTTCAGAATGTAACTTGGTTGGAAATCCAAGAGAATGGTGGATAGATTCCGGTGCCTCATGCCATGTTTGTGTCAACAAAGAATTATTTTCATCATATACTCCAGCACTTATAGATGAAAAATTATTTATGGCAAACTCCGCTATTGCAAAGGTGGAAGGAACTGGCAAAGTCCTATTAAAGATGACATCAGGCAAGGTGGTGACTTTGAATAGGGTCTCATATGTTCCAGAATTGAGAAAAAATTTAGTTTCAATTCCAGTTCTGACCAAGAATAAATTTAAATGTGTATTTGTTTCTGATAAAGTAGTAGTAAGCAAAAACGATATGTATGTAGGAAAAGGCTACCTTAGTGATGACTTTTTCAAACTCAATGTAATTGCAGTTGATATGAATAAAGATTTTGTTTCTTCTTACTTGCTTGAGTCTAAATGTTTATGGCATGAACGTTTGGGACACGTTAATAACAAAACCTTGCAAAAACTGATTAACTTAAATATTTTGCCAAAATTTGAGTGCAATAAATCAAAATGTCAAATTTGTATTGAATCTACGTATGCTAAGCATTCTTATAAATATGTTTAAAGAAATTCAAATCCTTTGGAATTGATTCACACTGATATTTGTGACATGAAGTCAACACCATCACGTGGTGGGAAAATGTATTTCGTAATTTTTATTGACGATTGCACTAGATATTGTTATGTCTATCCGCTAAATAGTAAGAATGAAGCAATAGATGCATTTAGGCAATATAAAACTGAAGTTGAAAATAAGTTAGATAAAAAGATCAAAATGATCAGAAGTGATAGATGTGGAGAATATGAATCTCCATTTGCAGAAATATGTTTAGAAAATCGAATAATCCATCAAACTACTGCTCCCTACACTCCTCAGTCTAATGGAATTGCAGAAAGGAAAAACCGAACTTTAAAAGAAATGATGAATGCATTACTTATAAGTTCAGGTTTACCACAGAACTTGTGGGGGGAAGCTATCCTTACAGCAAATCAGATACTTAACAGAGTGCCTCACTCAAAGACAAATGTAATTCCATATGAGAAATGGAAAGGTAGAAAACCCAATTTGAAATATTTCAAAGTGTGGGGGTGTGTAGCCAAAGTCCAAGTTCCTATACCTAAGAGGGTAAAAATAGGACCTAAGACTGTGGATTGTGTATTCATTGGATATGCCACAAACAGTAAGGCATGTCGATTTTGGGTTCATAAGTCCGAACATCCAGATATTCATGATAATACAGTAATGGAATCAGATAGTGCTGAATTTTTTGAACATATCTATCCGTATAAAACTAGACTTGATCATCTAGTGGGGGATCTAAACAACCCAAAGAAGAACCAAAAGAGAATGAACAAAATGAAGAAAGTCCAAGACGCAGTAAACGTCAAAACACATCTACTTCATTTAGATCATATTTTGTAACATTTCTTCTTGAAAGTGAGCCTCAAACATTCAAGGAAACAATGTTGTCTAGCGAGTCAACCTCTTGGAAGGAGGCTGTTAATAGTGAAATTGAATCAATCTTAAGCAATCATACTTGGGAGTTGGTTGATCTTCCTTTAGGGAACAAACCCTTGGGTTCAAAATGGATCTTTAAAAGGAAGATGAAAGACGATGGAACTATTGACAAATATAAAGCAAGACTTGTTGTCAAAGGTTTTAGACAAAAAGAAGGTCTTGATTATTTTGACACATACTCGCCAGTGACTAGGATTACATCAATTCGGATATTAATTGCACTAGCTGCAGTATACGGTCTTGAAATTCATCAAATGGATGTGAAAACAGCCTTCTTAAATGGAGAGCTTGAAGAGGAAATTTACATAGAATAGCCTGAGGGTTTTGTCTTTCCTGGTAAAGAAAAGAAAGTGTGCAAACTTATTAAGTCACTTTATGGGCTTAAACAAGCACCAAAACAATGGCATGCAAAGTTTGATCAAACCATGTTGTAAAATGGATTTAAGATCAATGAATGTGATAAATGTGTTTACATTAAAGATACTCCAAATCAGGAAGTTATTTTATGCCTATATGTAGATGATATGCTTATAATGAGCAAAGACATTGCTAATATAAAAGCTACAAAGCGTATGCTTGCTAGTAAGTTTGATATGAAAGATTTAGGAGTTACTGATGTGATATTAGAAATTAAAATTCTTATAACTCCTAACGGTCTAGCATTGTCTCAAACTCATTATATTCAAAAGATACTTGAAAAATTTAAATTTTTGAATTTTAAAAGGGCAGAGACTCCAATTGATGTAAATCTTCATCTTGCAAAGAATAAATGTGAAAGTCAGTCTCAATTAGACTATGCTAGCGTATTGGGAAGTTTAATGTATGTCATGAATTGTACACGACCAGACATAGCTTGCGCTATCAGTAAACTGAGTTGATACACAAGTAATCCTAATCATAATCATTGGTTGGCAATGAAGAGAGTTTTGGGATACTTAGATGACACTCAAAACTATGCTTTACATTACAACAAATATCCAGCCGTTCTTGAAGGATATAGTGATGCAAATTGGATTACTGGGTCAACTGAAACAAAATCCACAAGTGGATACGTTTTTACTATTGGTGGAGGAGAAATATCTTGGAAATCATCCAAACAAACATATATAGCTCGGTCTACAATGGAGTCTAATTCATTGCTTTAGACAAGGCAGGTGAAGAAGCTGAATGACTCCGGAATTTCTTAGAAGATATATCATTTTGGCCCAAACCAATGGCCCCTATATGCATACATTGTGATAGTCAAGCTGCAATAGGAAGGGCTGGAAGCATTATGTATAACGGCAAGTCTTGTCACATAAGACGAAGACATAACTCTGTGAGACAACTACTTTCTAGTGGAATTATCACAATTGACTATGTGAAGTCAAAATATAATGTGTCGGATCCACTTACAAAAGACCTAAATAGAGAGGGAGTTGAGAAATCATCGACGCGAATGTGACTATGGCCGAGAACAAGTCATCGTTGCAGTAACTCTACCTAGAAGACTGGAGATCCCAAGATCTAGGTTCAAGGAGATAAAACAAAGTCATTGATGACGGTTCAACATTGTCAAAGGAAAAGAAAAAAATATTATTATTTTATGGTCCATTCTCATGATGAGACAATGTTTAGTAACCAGGATAAAGACATAAGGAATTTTTAATGGTTTGTAAGTTTGATACAGGGAATATCAAATGGTGTATCTATGGGATAACACATTTAGAAATCACCTATGTAAGTGTGAAGTGTAAGCCGCTTCAAGGAGAATCCGGTAAGGCCAGTTCTTTAAGAACTTTCTATCCAAGATGTGTTCATGGCTGAAACGAACAAAACAATGAGAACTAAGAACAGTTCAAGGGTTGATTGTGTGACATATGTTGTCTAGGTATACACCAAAGCTCGACGGTTCAAAGATATCAAATCTACGATTGACCGAGTATATCCGATATATGTTCACTATGGAAAGTTTAAAGGGAAACCTACTTATCTAGATACGATTAACCTTTACCTACAAGACACACAAGTTTTTTCATGCATATGTTTTAACAATAGCCTTCCCCATTCATGTGGGGGATTGTTGGGATTTAGCAAGTGTGAATGGAAAAAGAAAAGAGAGAATATGAAAAGTGAGGGAACTACTTTGGAGGGAAAATGAAAAGTCATTTGCAAAGTGCAAATGAAAAGTCATTTCTCCCATATCGGCAAAAGAAAGGGAAATTGTTGTCTTTATAGAAGGAAACACTTCCATTACTTCTTAAAGAGCTAAGAAGAAGATGCCCCTCGTGCCGTCGTCGTCGTCACTCGGCTTCGGCTTCCGATTTGGAAAATGATGTGATTGATTGATAAATTTTTTGGACAAAATTTATTTAATCAGTTTTTGTTAAATCAAATAAATCCTGTTAAAATTATCTCTTATAAATTTGCAGGTAATGGTAACATTCCGAAAAGTTTTTACTCTTTCCGAAAAGTCGTTACTTTCCAAAAAGTCGTTACTTTCCAAAAAGTCTTTATTTTCCTAACAGACACAATCGGCGGCCCCAATCGCAAGGCTAGATCCAGATCCCCCATAGCCTGTTCAGCATGAGGAATGGCTGGCGGAGCATCAGGATTTCCTTGATCCACTTTTAACCTTTTAAAAACCTTTTTGGGCTTTGGATTGATCCAAAAACGACCTCTTTTCAATCTCTTACTTACTCTCTCGTGTGATTTTTTCGAAAAGTTGTTATTTTTTCCAAAATACACAACTTTCTCGATAAAATGGGTCTGAACAGATTTCACTGAACAAATATGTTCCTTGCTAAAAATGGCTATAAAAGGAAGTCAATTTTTGATTTTTTAATACACTGAAAATTTTTCTTTCTCTGCATTTATTTTTCTCTCAAATAAAATCAAAGTGTCGATCGACTGAGTCTGTGTGACTTCTTGCTGTTCTTAAGTTCGTTGAAGTTAAAGAAGTTTGAGGTACCGCTATTTCTTTAACAGGTTTAATCCATTTTATCTTGGGAGACATTAATCCATAACCTTGGGTACAGTGAGGGGATTAAATTTTTTAAGGACACACAGTAGTTTCTGTGGACTCGAATTAATTCTTGTTTTTATATTTTTTCTACTTCATCTTATTTCTGTTTCTGTTTATTAACCTTATAAATACAGGTTATTGTAAGAATAACAGTTGATACATTGTGAATGAATCTTTGGTTACTGAATATGATCATATCTCTTAACCCTTCTTGAAGATTACGATTTGGAAATATGCGTATTTAGAGCCTTTTCTCTCTATTATCAAGGGTTTTGTCTTTAATACTCCTTTTGTCCCTAATTAATTGTCCACTTTTGAATTGACAAACCTATTAAAAATACAATAATTTATATAGTGAGCTTATCATTTTACCCCTATTAATTATGAACTGAATGAACTAAAATTTTTTATGATTTTCAAGAAATTCTACATTTTTCAAATTAATAAATTGAGGGTATAATAGAGAAACGCTTTTTGTACTTTCTTAATTTGTGAAAATGGACAAGTAATTAGGGACAACTAGAAAAGGAAAAATGGACAAGTGATTAGGGACAGTGGGAGTACAACTCTAGGACATTTTTAGGAAGAGACAACTCTTTTCAACCATCGACTAAGAAGAAGTGGAGTAAAAGTTATTGGGGCCATTGTGGGGTGCTGCTATGATGACCAAGGGACCACTACAACTATAGCAGCCAAGGGACTTGGATAGTGATCCTAGATAGTCCTTTCCTAGATAATCTTATGTAAGTGAAATATTGTTTTCTGCCAAGGCAGGTCGATCTCAGCTTTAGTCGACTAGATTGACCCAATTTTGACTTAAGAATTTTACCGCGGGTATTTTTTTAAGTGAAAGGATTGATCATAATATCTAAACGAATTTCTTCAAACATGACATAAACTCAATAAAATTGAAGTTCTTTCTTCCCCTGTCATATAGGGAGATAGACATTATATATATGGATCCCAATATGATTAATATTTATCATATTGACTATAAAAGAAGATTTTTCTTTCATCATAATCATAATTGTACATATTCATTTGATAAAAATTTAATAAACATCTTGAATATTTTTCCTAAAATGAATAAAATATATCTTTTTAATTCTAACACTATTATAAACACATCATTTTTAGATGTGATTTGTGCAAATATTTCAGATTGACTTGTCTCAAGACTAATATAGAATTATATACAATGTGAATCGAGTGACAGGTTGATGAGTATGATATATTAAGAAAAACATTATTGAGCAAGATTTAGTTTTAAATATTTTTGAAAGCAACATAATTTTTTTTAATCTAAATATGATTTATTCAAAATGAAAGAAAATAATAATGTGCTTTGACAAGCGATGTAACTTGTTCAATCATACATACATCACCATTTAAGATTTTAAAAATATTTGTATTTTTTAATTAATAATTAAAATTGATTATTTTTAAGCATATTCAAATACTATCAAAATTTATATTTCATCCGAACCAATATATAAATGTTCCCTTGTTTCAATATTTAATTATGTACATACTTGAATCAAAATATACTTTTTATTTTTTAAAAAAACTCGATGACGGAAATGAATAAACAAATATGTTTGGGATACTTTATGACCATTTTCTATGTACACTACTCAAATTTTAATTACATTAATATTTTTCCTAATAAGGTTGTTAACATAATACCAGAACCATAAGTAAATATATTTCAAAATAATTCTATCTAACTTTTATATAATATCCCTTCATTTAGTGTTTTTCCAAAATTGTACTTGCAATCAATAAAAAAATCTCTATTTCAAACTTTTAAAATAATATAGAGAATTAAAATTTTCTCGATAAATAGGAGTCAATCCCAGGCAACAAAATCAAAACTACTACTGCTACTACAACAAATTCATTTTAACCCTAATATCCAAACAAACACATTTTCCCTCCCCTTTAGCCATGACAAGAAACAAAGTGATCTATGCTTTGATTGAAGATGATACCAAAAGAAAAATCTCATATGATAAAAGACTGAAAGGGATCTTGAAAAAATCTGTTGAACTGAAAACACTTTGTGATGTTGAAGTGGCTACAGTCATATACGGACCTTACAGGAATGAACCATACGCATTTCCAAATAATAATGTTGTACGCAACACTTTTATAAAGTTTAAAGAGTTGCCGATATTGGACAGATCTAAGAAGATGGTGACAAGAGAAGAGTTCACTATGAAAAGGATCCAGAAGTTGGAGGAACAACTTCAAAAGATAAGAAAGGAAAATGGGGTCAAGGAAATGACAAATGAGATGTATGAGTTGTTCAATAGAAAAACTCTTTCTGTTGACATGAGCACTTCCTATGTCAACGACCTACGTTGTGTGATAAAAAAGAATCTCAAACAGGTACATGAACTAATGATAAAAGAGGCTGATGGAGAGGGTTCTACATCGAATGCCCCTCAACCCATTGTCGAACCAATGGTATCCAGTAGGGACAATTTTGAAGGACCAATGGATCCTTCTCCTCTATTGTTTTCAGAAATGTTTCCTCCAATGGTTCCACAATTGTTTTCTCCACCTCAACACAAGACTGTTGGAAAAACACCTAGACTGACCCATCAAATGCCGTCAACAAAAATGAATTCTCCGATTCCTTCACCAACGATGGATTCTCTTATGCCTTCACAAACGATTGATTCTCCGATGCCTTCATTAACGATGGCTCCTCCAATGTATTCTCTAGTGTCTCCTACATTGACACAACCAATCGAACCTTCAATGGATATCCCTTCAATTGGTATTTCAACCTCAACGAATAATGATCATAATCTCTCTGTTAACTTACCCGATAGTCCTACAATTTATGGGTTGCTTAACACGAAGGATGATGATGTGATGACCTTATTGGCTGATCCGTTTTTTAAAAATATAAATGTTCAAGATCCAAACAACGCCAAAAAAAACTAAGGACCAATGTGTATATTTTTAATTTGTACTATTTTCTAAGTACTTATAGTCAAATGGAGTATTTATGTTGTTTACTATTTTTCGTATCTAAATTATATCATTGGACTCTTCGGATAAGTTTCTCTTCGTCCTCCTTTGAAGTGTTCTTCTGTCGTATTCCTTGATGTGTTTCAAAGTTTGTTGTTTCATTCACTTATTAAATCGATGGTCAATTATTCTTATGTTTATGATACTGATTTATTTATTTTTCATTTATTTTTATTATTATTGAAATGTTGTTGTTAGTTTAATTTTTCAAAATGACCTCTTACACTTAAAAATTAACAAAACCAATTTACATATCGGGTAAAACTTTATTTTTAACTTTTCTGGTGTAAACTAGTAACACATCTAATATTATAATAGTGGCTTGTATATGTTAAAAAGTTCAAAGGTTCTACTATAACTTAATTTTTAGAATTGATGTTTGCACTCCCAAAACACAGAATTGGATCACTAAATTTATATTTTGGTTCTATTTTTCTCATTTTTTTCCCTTCGTGAGGTAGAGAAATTCTGCATATGTTCAAAGTCTATTGGACAAAATAAATGTGTCCCCTGCATTAGGAATATAACTTTATGGTTTATTTATTGGAAGATACAACTATTCATATAAGAAATAAAAAATAAGGCAAGGAAGATAATAATAAATTAATAGGTAAAATCTGAACTACGACAAGTACTAATACACAAAATTTAATATAAAATTGAGATTTACAAATATCCTAATGTTACTGAACATGTCGGTGAAATATATTTTTAATGATGTTCATCTGACCCGAATGGGCATGTTTATGTTGTGATAATATTTCTTGTTCTGCCATGTATTTTTAATTTTGAACAACAGTTGGCCTGTATATCTATTTTTGGTTGTGCATATTCATGTGTTATAGTATATATTTTAGGTTTTATTTATACTTAGATCTTTTCCAATAGTTGTCTTTATTGTCAAATTTGGTGACTTGTGCAATTAATGATTTTGTAGAGGCAAAGTCAATGTAAAATACTATGGATAGTTTGGTTGATAACATGTGTCTGATGTGATCCAAAAAAATTTAGTCAATTGATAATATCGAGTGTTAATGTTTTCATTAAGCTGTTGTCATTCCTATAGAGTCTACTGTGTCAAGTTTGTGCATGTTGATAGTTGTTTTCAGTTTGGTTGTCATTTTCCATGAGTGGTGACTGTTTGTCTTCACTTTGTCGTATCGCAGTAGTCCTAATTAACCTTAAAATAAGTTGTATGAATTAGCTGACAAATGCATAATGGACAAGCTTATGATACCATGCATGTGTGTGCATGTTGACATCTTACTAAGAGTGATTGTTTGATTTTTAATATTAAATTATCTAGCTTCATTTATACTATATATTTCAGGGATTCTCTTTTCCTGAGTTGGCACATATAAATAGAAGAAGTGATTACCATTGTCAAATAGTTTTCATGGAATAATGAAATAATACATAGACTGTATGAATATTAATTGATCTTAAATGTTATCATGTGATAAAGTGTAACTTCTATGATTCAAGTTTGTTTCAAGTCTAATTCTTGCTAGGTAGAAGAGTGAAGTCTCAGTATGTATGATGTTGAAGTTTCTAACTCAAGGATAAGAAGTAGTTTAAGTTTTTTGTGTTATGATAAGTTTGTATTTTACCTACTTTTAAGTTTCTAAGCTTAAACTATTATTATCTCAGAGAGAAAAAGAAGGCATTTACGGTGTCTAAACCTTGAAAAGTAGGTTTTCATAATTTACAGTCGATCAAGTAGATATAAAGTAAAAAGGTTCATAGATGAAGGTTATTAAGTAGTTTGTTGCATCAAAGTGATGTTGATGTCTTCGCATGTCCACATGTGGCTCCGCATCACTAACTTACTAAATTGAAACTATAGGAAGAATGGTCGCACAAAAAGTTTTGTGTGTGGTAAACATATGCGGTGCAATTCTTAATATGGGGATGCATCTCCCCATACATATCAAATTACGTTAGAAACGACAATTTTACCGTACTACTTGATATGAGAAATCATTCGTGACTGAAACAACAAATACTGTGGAGCAGTACGTGTATGAGACCTAATTATAATGACCTGGTCTGTTATGTTTTGAAATTATTATAAAGTTATTATTTTACGCCTCCCAATATTGGCTTTAATTCAAACTCTGATTTTTGTTTCGATGATTCCATTTTGTACAGAACGTCAAGAAGAGTCTTCAAGTATGATTTGTATATACAGTATTCAAACGAATTCTAATGTTCCTTTTGATGTTTTGAGAGTTGGCTGATTTTTCTGGTCCATAAGTTTTATACCCTTTGCGTCTCCGATAGGCCTTCCGCTTAAGCGACCTTCATTTAAGCCAACTAAGATTTCTAATGATAGCCTTTGAGCTAAATTTTTGAGCACTAATCTCAAATCACAGATGAATTTGTTTTTAAAACATATGGGCTAAGTATATTTTTTGGAGTAGTATTGAACACCGATATGAAGATGCGAGTTCATATTAACTCAAGTCTCCATGAACCATGTATCCATCCTGGATAGAAATGGGTCGTACTTTTTAGATGAACCCATTCACAATAGCCTAGTGGATCCACTTAGTAGTTCTGGTCCTATACTCCGGCAAGATGTATGATGACCGGGCAGCGTTTACCTAATAGCATTGTACCATCACTATAGCTATTAAGTGATGGTTTTCTATTAGAGAAACCCCCACAACAATAATTGCTTGGTTCCTGAATGGGTTTTGCTTAGAGCGAATGGAGGAATGAGAAATCATTCATGCATTTCGCAGGTAAACTTTGAGAGGGAGCATGATATGATTTTCTTAAATTATATTATGATTATGAGATAACATCATGTTTCAAACAGTTTTCCTTTTTCTTTATGTTGCAATTATTTTAAACTTCTTCTTATTAAAATGAGTTCAATTAAGTATCAGGAGTTGAGTATCTTAAGTTTAGTATCTTGGGTTGATATGTGCTTCATTGAGTCAAGTGTGATATCTTTATAGTTGAGTATCTTATCCTTGAGTACTTTTGAGTTTAGTAAGTTGAGTAGTTTTGAGTATCCTGGAGTATTCCTTGAGTAGAGTTAGTTTGAAAAGAGGGAAGTATTTTTCCATTTTTATCAAGTTCAAGCTTATGTTATTCTTTAGAATTCCATTTACATGCTCATACCTTCCATGTACTGAGACATTTGACCTGCATCTTCTCATGATGCAGACACAAGTATTCAGGATCTTCAACAGGAGCTTCGTCGATACATGCAAGAGTTCGAGTTAGCTATGGTGAGCCTCCTTTATTCCGGTGGATTTCATTTACTTTTCAATTTAGTCAGGATGTCGTGGGTCTAGTCCCGACATTCATATTAATCAGTTAGAGGCTTCATAGATAGTCAGTATAGTTGAGAAGGCTGTATCACTCATTTTATTAAATATTTTAAAAAACTAAAGTTGTCTTTTTATGGTTAGTTGTATACATTTTATTATATAAAGTTTTCTTTGGGCTTAAAGTTTGTGTGTAAGTTTTATGAACTTTTATTTTAGTTTTAAGCCTTTGTATGCTTAAGTTAGTCTTCCGCTTGTTGTTAGCCATGATGAGGGTTCTGTTGGGGACCAACAATGGTTCTTTCGTGCCTGTTGGCCACGTCCAGGGTGTAGACTCAAGTCGTGACATAAAGTTTTTGTATAAATTCTACAGATTGCATCACAGTTTGTAGAAAATTCTACGGGCAAAAGACCAGGATTGTAGAATGAATTTTGAGCCTTAAAATATAGTTAAAATTTAGAGATAGTTGTTTGTCATCCCGCCGGACCCTCTTCTTCCTTTATGTTTATGTTTTGTTCTATTTGTGAAATCAGCACTTTTGAAACATGTAATTATCTTTTCATTTTGCTTTAATATGTTAGTGGTTTGGACACGTGGCTACAAGGTTTTAAGTTATATTAGAATGACTAGGTTTTTTGCTCCTTTATTTCTGTTGTCTTCCTTTCATATTTGTTAGCATTTTGTGGGTTTGAGGCTGACTTTTTGTAAAGGGACAAACAATTGCAATCTCTTCCATTTTTGAGTCATGATACTAATTTATTTGAATTTTTTTTTATACCTATGTTTAGGATCTTATTAAGGTGGTTCGCAATTAAGTTTTTTCTGGTTTGTGAGTTCTTAAGATGCTATTTTTGATAGAGGAATTTATTTCTACATTGTGAATGAATCTTTGGTTATTGAATATGATCATGTCTCTTAAACCTTCTTGAAGATTACGATTTTGAAATGTACGTATTGAGAGCCTTGTCTCTCTATTATCAAGGGTTTTTTTTTTAATATTCCCTTTGTCCCTAATTACTTGTCCACTTTTTAATTGACAAACCTATTAAAAATACAATAATTGATATAGTGAGCTTATCATTTTACCCCTATTGATTATAAAGTGAATGAACTAATTTTTTTTATGATTTTCAAGAAATTCTACATTTTTCAAATTAATAAATTGAGGGTATAATAGAGAAATGTTTTTTTATACTTTCTTAATTTGTGAAAATGGACAAGTAATTAGGGACAACTAAAAAAGGAAAAATGGACAAGTGATTAGGGACAGACGGAGTACAACTACATTTTTAGGAAGAGACAACTCTTTTCAACCATCGACTAAGAAGAAATGGAGTAAAAATTATTGGGGCCATTCTGGGAAGCTGCTATGATGACCAAGGGACCACTAGAGCTATAGCAGCCAAGGGACTTGGATAGTGATCCTAGATAGTCCTTTCCTAGATAATCTTATGTAAGTGAAATATTTTTTTCTGCCAAGGCAGGTCGATCTCAGCTTTAGTCAACTAGATTGACCCAATTTAGACTTAAGAATTTTACCGCGGGTATTTTTTAAAATGAAAGGATGGATCATAATAATTAAACGGATTTAATCAAGCATTACATAAACTCAATAAAATTGAAGTTCTTTCTTCCACTGTCATATAGAGAGATAGACAATATATATATGGATCCCAATATGATTAATATTTATCATATTGACTATAAAAGGAGATTTTTCTTTCATCATAGGCATAATTGTACATATTCATTTGATAAAAAATTAGTAAACATCTTGAAATTTTTCCTAAAATGAATAAAATATATCTTTTTAATTCTAACACTATTGTAAACACATCATTTTTAGATGTGTTTTGTGCAATTATTTCAGATTGACTTGTCTCACGACTAATATAGAATTATATACAATGTGAATCGAGTGACAGGTTGGTGAGTATGATATATTAAGAAAAACATTATTGAGCAAGATTTAGTTTCAAATATTTTTGAAAGCAACATAATTTTTTTATCTAAATATGGTTTATTCAAAATGAAAGAAAATAATAATGTGCTTTGACAAGCGATGTAACTTGTTCAATCAACATACATCACCATTTAAGATTTTAAAATTTTTTGTATTTTTTAATTAATAATTAAAATTGAATATTTTTAAGCATATACAAATACTATCAAAATTTATATTTCATCCGAACCAATATATAAATGTTCCCTTGTTTCAATATTTAATTATGTACATACTTGAATCAAAATATACTTTTTATTTTTTTTAAAAACTCGATGACGGAAATGAATAAACAAATATGTTTGGCATACTTTATGACCATTTTCTATGTACACTACTCAAATTTAAATTACATTAATATTTTTCCTAATAAGGTTGTTAACATAATACCAGAACCATAAGTAAATATATTTCAAAATAATTCTATCTAACTTTTATATAATATCCCTTCATTTAGTGTTTTTCCAATATTGTACTTGCAAGCAATAAAAAAATCACCATTTCAAACTTTTAAAAAAATATAGAGAATTAAAATTTTCTCTATAAATAGGAGTCAATCCCAGGCAACAAAATCAAAACTACTACTGCTACTACAACAAATTCATTTTAACCCTAATATCCAAACAAACACATTTTTCCTCCCCTTTAGCCATGACAAGAAACAAAGTGAACTATGCTTTGATTGAAGATGATACTAAAAGAAAAATCTCATATGATAAAAGACTGAAAGGGCTCTTGAAAAAATCTGATGAACTGAAAACACTTTGTGATGTTGAAGTGGCTACAGTCATATACGGCCCTTACAGGAATGAACCATACGCATTTCCAAATAATAATGTTGTACGCAACACTTTTATAAAGTTTAAAGAGTTGCCGATATTGGACAGATCTAAGAAGATGGTGACAAGAGAAGAGTTCACTATGAAAAGGATCAAGAAGTTGGAGGAACAACTTCAAAAGATAAGAAAGGAAAATAGGGTCAAGGAAATGACAAATGAGATGTATGAGTTGTTCAATAGAAAAACTCTTTCTGTTGACATGAGCACTTCCTATCTCAACGACCTACGTTGTGTGATAAAAAAGAATCTCAAACAGGTACATGAACTAATGATAAAAGAGGCTGATGGAGAGGGTTCTACATCGAATGCCCCTCAACCCATTGTCGAACCAATGGTATCCAGTAGGGACAATTTTGAAGGACCAATGGATCCTTCTCCTCTATTGTTTTCAGAAATGTTTCCTCCAATGGTTCCACAATTGTTTTCTCCACCTCAACACAAGACTGTTGGAAAAACACCTAGACTGACCCATCAAATGCCGTCAACAAAAATGAATTCTCCGATTCCTTCACCAACGATGGATTCTCTTATGCCTTCACAAACGATTGATTCTCCGATGCCTTCATTAACGATGGCTCCTCCAATGTATTCTCTAGTGTCTCCTACATTGACACAACCAATTGAACCTTCAATGGATATCCCTTCAATTGGTATTTCAACCTCAACGAATAATGATCATAATCTCTCTGTTAACTTACCAGATAGTCCTACAATTTCTGGGTTGCTTAACACGAAGGATGATGATGTGATGACCTTATTGGCTGATCCGTTTTTTAAAAATATAAATGTTCAAGATCCAAACAACGCCAAAAAAAACTAAGGACCAATGTGTATATTTTTAATTTGTACTATTTTCTAAGTACTTATAGTCAAATGGAGTATTTATGTTGTTTACTATTTTTCATATCTAAATTATATCATTGGACTCTTCGGATAAGTTTCTCTTCGTCCTCCTTTGAAGTGTTCTTCTGTCGTATTCCTTGATGTGTTTCAAAGTTTGTTGTTTCATTCACTTATTAAATCGATGGTCAATTATTCTTATGTTTATGATACTGATTTATTTATTTTTCATTTATTTTTATTATTATTGAAATGTTGTTGTTAGTTTAATTTTTCAAAATGACCTCTTACACTTAAAAATTAACAAAACCAATTTACATATAGGGTAAAACTTTATTTTTAAACTTTTCTGGTGTAAACTAGTAACACATCTAATATTATAATAGTGGCTTTTATATGTTAAAAAGTTCAAAGGTTCTATTATAACTTAATTTTTAGAATTGATGTTTGCACTCCCAAAACACAGAATTGGATCACTAAATTTATATTTTGGTTCTATTTTTCTCATTTTTTTCCCTTCGTGAGGTAGAGAAATTCTGCATATGTTCAAAGTCTATTGGACAAAATAAATGTGTCCCCTGCATTAGGAATATAACTTTATGGTTTATTTATTGGAAGATACAACTATTCATATAAGAAATAAAAAATAAGGCAAGGAAGATAATAATAAATTAATAGGTAAAATTTGAACTATGACAGGTAATATTACACAAAATTTAATATAAAATTGAGATTTACAAATATCCTAATGTTACTGAACATGTCGGTGAAATATATTTTTAATGATGTTCATCTGACCCGAATGGGCATGTTTATGTTGTGATAATATTTCGTGTTCTGCCATGTATTGTTAATTTTGAACAACAGTTGGTCTGTATATCTATTTTTGGTTGTGCATATTCTTGTGTTATAGTATATCTTTTAGGTTTTATTTATACTTAGATCTTTTCCAATAGTTTTCTTTACTGTCAAATTCTGTTACTTATGCAATTAATGATTTTCCAGAGACAAAGTCAATGTAAGATACTATTGATAGTTTGGTTGATAATATGTGTCTGATGTGATCCAAAAAAATTAAGTCAATTGATAGTATCGAGTGTTAATGTTTTCATTAAGTTGTTTTCATTCCTATAGAGTCTAATATGTTAAGTTTGTGCATGTTGAAAGTTATTTTCAGTTTGATTGTCATTTTCCATGAGTGCTTACTGTTTGTCTTCACTTTGTTATATCGCAGTAGTCCTTATTAACCTTAAAATAAGTTGTATGAATTAGCTGACAACTGCATAATGGACAAGCTTATGATACCATGCATGTGTGTGCATGTTGACATCTTCCTAAGAGTGATTGTTTGATTCTGAATATTAAATTATCTAGCTTCATTTATACTATATATTTCAGGGATTCTCTTTTCCTGTGTTGGCACATATAAATAGAAGAAGTGATTACCATTGTCAAATAGTTTTCATGGAATAATGAAATAATACATAGACTGTATGAATATTAATTGATCTTAAATGTTGTCATGTGAAAAACTGTCACTTCTATGATTCAAGTTTGTTTCAAGTCTAATTCTTGTTAGGTAGAAGAGTGAAGTCTCAGTATGTATGATGTTGAAGTTTCTAACTCAAGGATAAGAAGTAGTTTAAGTTTTTTGTGTTATGATAAGTTTGTATTTTAACTACTTGTAAGTTTCTAAGCTTAAACTATTATGTTCTCAGAGAGAAAAAGAAAGCATTTACGGTGTTTAAACCTTGAAAAGTAGGTTTTCATAATTTACAGTCGATCGAGTAGATATAAAGTAAAAAGGTTCAAAGATGAAGGTTAT
>CM064967.1:63593253-63651392 GCA_032847665.1 Solanum chilense
AAAGATGTAGAACGTGCATTCGGAGTTTTGCGGTTATTGCAAGACCGTCACGTTTTTGAAGAAAGGAAGTGCTACATGATACAATTACTATATGTATTGTACTACATGACGTGATAATGGGACGTGATCTTAATGCACCAATTCAGGATGTCGTAGAGGCTCCAACTGTAACGATAGAAATGGTGGTAGATGAAAATCTCAGATTATAACAATTTTTAGCTAGACATAAACGCTCATTTTGAACTCCACAATGCATCAATAGAGCATTTATGGGAGCCGCGTAATAATTTCAAAAATTGAGTGTTTATTAATGTTTATGTAATCATATTTTACTTTTATTTGAATTTTTCATTAATTTATATATTGTATAATTTTTTTGTGCAATTTATGATATTTAAAAATTTAGAATAAAATATAATTTATATTAAATAAAATAATATTTTTTTAGCACATGAGAATTATATAAAGTAATCATCGGGAAAAAGAAATAAATGATTTATATGAAAGAAGAAAATAAGAATAATATCAAAGAGAGAGAAAAAGTTTCTTTTTTAGAGAGTAAAATATAGAATCGGGTTAGAATTGGTTGTCTGAAAAAATAGAAAACTCTATATTGGAGAGTAAAATAGAGTGTAGAGTGTAGGCAATATAAAACTGAAGTTGAAAATCAGTTAGATAAAAAGATCAAAATGATCAGAAGTAATAGAGGTGAAGAATATGAATCTCCATTTGCAGAAATATGTTTATAAAATGGAATAATCCATCAAACTACTGCTCCCTACACTCCTCAGTCTAATGGAATTGCAGAAAGAAAAAACTGAACTTTAAAAGAAATGATGAATGCATTACTTATAAGTTCAAGTTTACAACAGAACTTGTGGGGGGAAGCTATCCTTACAGCAAATCAGATACTTAACAGAGTGCCTCACTCAAAGACAAATGTAATTCCATATGAGAAATGGAAAGGTAGAAAACCCAATTTGAAATATTTCAAAGTGTGGGGTGTCTAGCAAAAGTCCAAGTTCCTATACCTAAGAGGGTAAAAATAGGACCTAAGACTGTGGATTGTGTATTCATTGGATATGCCACAAACAGTATGGCATGTTGATTTTTGGTTCATAAGTCCGAACATCCGGATATTCATGATAATACGGTAATGGAATCAGATAGTGCTGAATTTTTTGAACATATCTATCCGTACAAAACTAGACTTGAGTCATCTAGTGGGGGATCTAAACAACCCAGAGAAGAACCGAAAGAGAATGAACAAAATGAAGAAAGTCCAAGACGCAGTAAATGTCAAAAGACATCTACTTCATTTGGATCAGATTTTGTAACATTTCTTCTTGAAAGTGAGCCTCAAACATTCAAGGAAGCAATGTTGTCTAGCGACTCAACCTCTTGGAAGGAGACTGTTAATAGTGATTAAATCAATCTTAAGCAATCATACTTGGGAGTTGGTTGATCTTCCTCCAGGGAACAAACCCTTAGGTTCAAAATGGATCTTTAAAAGGAAGATGAAAGACGATGGAACTATTGACAAATATAAAGCAAGACTTGTTGTCAAAGGTTTTAGAAAAAAAAGAAGGTCTTGATTATTTTGACACATACTCGCCAGTGACTACGATTACATCAATTCGGATATTAATTGCACTAGCTGCAGTATACGGTCTTGAAATTCATCAAATGGATGTGAAAATAGCCTTCTTAAATGGAGAGCTTGAAGAGGAAATTTACATAGAATAGCCTATGGGTTTTGTAGTTCCTGGTAAAGAAAAGAAAGTGTGCAAACTTATCAAGCCACTTTATGGGCTTAAACAAGCACCAAAACAATGGCATGCAAAGTTTGATCAAACCATATTGTCAAATGGATTTAAGATCAATGAATGTGATAAATGTGTTTACATTAAAGATACTCCAAATCAGGAAGTTATTTTATGCCTATATGTAGATGATATGCTTATAATGAGCAAATACATTGCTAATATAAAAGCTACAAAGCGTATGCTTGCTAGTAAGTTTGATATGAAAGATTTAGGAGGTACTGATGTGATATTAGAAATTAAAATTCTTAAAACTCCTAACGGTCTAGCATTGTCTCAAACTCATTATATTCAAAAGATACTTGAAAAATTTAAATTTTTGAATTTTAAAAGGGCAAAGACTCCAATTGATGTAAATCTTCATCTTGCAAAGAATAAATGTGAAAGTCAGTCTCAATTGGACTATGCTAGAGTATTGGGAAGTTTAATGTATGTCATGAATTGTACACGACCAGACATAGCTTGCGTTATCAGTAAACTGAGTCGATACACAAGTAATCCTAATCATAATCATTGGTTGGCAATGAAGAGAGTTTTGGGATACTTAGATGACACTCAAAACTATGCTTTATATTACAGCAAATATCCAACCGTTCTTGAAGGATATAGTGATGCAAATTGGATTACTGGGTCAACTTAAACAAAATCCACAAGTGGATACGTTTTTACTATTGGTGGAGGAGCAATATCTTGGAAATCATCCAAACAAACATGTATAGCTCGCTCTACAATAAAGTCTAATTCATTGCTTTAGACAAGGCAGGTGAAGAAGCTGAATGACTCCGGAATTTCTTAGAAGATATTCCATTTTGGCCCAAACCAATGGCCCCTATATGCATACATTGTGATAGTCAAGCTGCAATTGGAAGGGCTGAAAGCATTATGCATAACGACAAGTCTCGTCACATAAGACGAAGACATAAACTCTCTAGTGGATTTATCACAATTGACTATGTGAAGTCAAAAGATAATGTGTCGGATCCACTTACAAAAGGCCTAAATAGAGAGGGAGTTGAGAAATCATCGATGGGAATGTGACTATGGCTGAGAACAAGTCATCGTGGCAATAACTCTACCTAGAAGACTAGAGATCCCAAGATCTAGGTTCAAGGAGATAAAACAAAGTCATTGATGACGGTTCAACATTGTCAAAGGAAAATAAAAAATTATTATTATTTTATGGTTCATTCTCATGATGAGACAATGTTTAGTAACCAGGATAAAGACATAAGGACTTTTTAATGGTTTATAAGTTTGATAAAGGGAATATCAAATGGTGTATATATCGGATAACACATTTAGAAATCACCTATGTAAGTGTGAAGTGTAAACCGCTTCAAGGAGAATCCGGTAAGGCCAGTTCTTTAAGAACTTTCTATCCAAGATGTGTTCATGGCTGAAACGAACAAAACAATGAGAACTAAGAACAGTTCAAGGGTTGATTGTGTGACATATGTTGTCTAGGTATACACCAAAGCTCGACGGTTCAAAGATATCAAATCTACCGATTGACCGAGTATATCCGATATATGTTCACTACGGAAAGTTTAAAGGGAAACCTACTTATCCAGATGCGATTAACCTTTACCTACAAGACATACAAGTTTTTTCATGCATATATTTTAACAATAGCCTTCCCCATTCATGTGGGGGATTGTTGGGATTTAGCAAGTGTGAATGGGAAAAGAAAAGAGAGAATATGAAAAGTGAGGGAACTACTTTGGAGGGAAAATGAAAAGTCATTTGCAAAGTGCAAATGAAAAGTCATTTCTCCCATATCGGCAAAATAAAGGGAAATTGTTGTCCTTATAGAAGGAAACACTTCAATTACTTCTTAAAGAGCTAAGAAGAAGATGCCCCCTCGCGCCGTCGTCGTCGTCGCTCGCTCGGCTTCCGATTCGGCAAATGATGTGATTGATTGATAAATTTTTTGGACAAAATTTATTTAATCAGTTTTTGTTAAATCAAATAAATCCTGTTAAAATTATCTCTTATAAATTTACAGGATACGGTAACATTCCGAAAAGTTGTTACTTTTTCCGAAAAGTCGTTACTTTCCAAAAATTCATTACTTTCCAAAAAGTTTTTATTTTCCTAACTGAAACAATTTTCCGAAAAGTTGTTATTTTTCCAAAAGACACAACTTTCTCGATAAAATGAGTCTGAACAGATTTCACTGAACAAATATGTTCCTTGCTGAAAATGGCTATAAAAGGAAGTCAATATTTGATTTTTTAATACACTAAAAATTTTTCTTTCTCTGCATTTATTTTTCTCTCAAATAAAATCAAAGTGCCGATCGACTGAGTCTGTGTGACTTGTTGCTGTTCTTAAGTTCGTTAAAGTTAAAGAAGTTTGAGGTAGGGCTATTTCTATAACAGGTTTAATCCATTTTATCTTGGGAGACATTAATCCATAACCTTGGGTACAGTGAGGGGATTAAATTTTTTAAGGACACACAGTAGTTTCTGTGGACTCGGATTAATTCTTGTTTTTATATTCTTTCTGCTTCATCTTATTTCTGTTTCTGTTTATTAACCTTATAAATACAGGTTATTGTAAGATTAACAGTTGCTACGTTGTGAATGAATCTTTGGTTATTGAATATGATCATATCTCTTAACCCTTCTTGAAGATTACGATTTGGAAATGTGCGTATTGAGAGCCTTTTCTCTCTATTATCAAGGGTTTTCTCTTTAATACTCCTTTTGTCCCTAATTAATTGTCCACTTTTGAATTGACAAACCTATTAAAAATACAATAATTGATATAGTAAGCTTATCATTTTACCCCTATTAATTATGAAGTGAATGAACTAAATTTTTTTATGATTTTCAAGAAATTCTATATTTTTCAAATTAATAAATTGAGGGTATAATAGAGAAACGCATTTTATACTTTCTTAATTTGTGAAAATGGACAAGTAATTAGGGACAACTAAAAAAGGAAAAATGGACAAGTGATTAGGGACAGAGGGAGTACAACTCTAGGACATTTTTAGGAGGAGACAACTCTTTTCAACCATCGACTAAGAAGAAGTGGAGTAAAAATTATTGGGGCCATTGTGGGGTGCTGCTATGATGACCAAGGGACCACTAGAGCTATAGCAACCAAGAGACTTGGATAGTGATCCTAGATAGTCCTTTCCTAGATAATCTTATGTAAGTGAAATATTGTTTTCTGCCAAGGCAGGTCGATCTCAGCTTTAGTCGACTAGATTGACCCAATTTTGACTTAAGAATTTTACCGCGGGTATTTTTTTAAGTGAAAGGATTGATCATAATATCTAAACGAATTTCTTCAAACATGACATAAACTCAATAAAATTGAAGTTCTTTCTTCCCCTGTCATATAGGGAGATAGACATTATATATATGGATCCCAATATGATTAATATTTATCATATTGACTATAAAAGAAGATTTTTCTTTCATCATAATCATAATTGTACATATTCATTTGATAAAAATTTAATAAACATCTTGAATATTTTTCCTAAAATGAATAAAATATATCTTTTTAATTCTAACACTATTATAAACACATCATTTTTAGATGTGATTTGTGCAAATATTTCAGATTGACTTGTCTCAAGACTAATATAGAATTATATACAATGTGAATCGAGTGACAGGTTGATGAGTATGATATATTAAGAAAAACATTATTGAGCAAGATTTAGTTTTAAATATTTTTGAAAGCAACATAATTTTTTTTAATCTAAATATGATTTATTCAAAATGAAAGAAAATAATAATGTGCTTTGACAAGCGATGTAACTTGTTCAATCATACATACATCACCATTTAAGATTTTAAAAATATTTGTATTTTTTAATTAATAATTAAAATTGATTATTTTTAAGCATATTCAAATACTATCAAAATTTATATTTCATCCGAACCAATATATAAATGTTCCCTTGTTTCAATATTTAATTATGTACATACTTGAATCAAAATATACTTTTTATTTTTTAAAAAAACTCGATGACGGAAATGAATAAACAAATATGTTTGGGATACTTTATGACCATTTTCTATGTACACTACTCAAATTTTAATTACATTAATATTTTTCCTAATAAGGTTGTTAACATAATACCAGAACCATAAGTAAATATATTTCAAAATAATTCTATCTAACTTTTATATAATATCCCTTCATTTAGTGTTTTTCCAAAATTGTACTTGCAATCAATAAAAAAATCTCTATTTCAAACTTTTAAAATAATATAGAGAATTAAAATTTTCTCGATAAATAGGAGTCAATCCCAGGCAACAAAATCAAAACTACTACTGCTACTACAACAAATTCATTTTAACCCTAATATCCAAACAAACACATTTTCCCTCCCCTTTAGCCATGACAAGAAACAAAGTGATCTATGCTTTGATTGAAGATGATACCAAAAGAAAAATCTCATATGATAAAAGACTGAAAGGGATCTTGAAAAAATCTGTTGAACTGAAAACACTTTGTGATGTTGAAGTGGCTACAGTCATATACGGACCTTACAGGAATGAACCATACGCATTTCCAAATAATAATGTTGTACGCAACACTTTTATAAAGTTTAAAGAGTTGCCGATATTGGACAGATCTAAGAAGATGGTGACAAGAGAAGAGTTCACTATGAAAAGGATCCAGAAGTTGGAGGAACAACTTCAAAAGATAAGAAAGGAAAATGGGGTCAAGGAAATGACAAATGAGATGTATGAGTTGTTCAATAGAAAAACTCTTTCTGTTGACATGAGCACTTCCTATGTCAACGACCTACGTTGTGTGATAAAAAAGAATCTCAAACAGGTACATGAACTAATGATAAAAGAGGCTGATGGAGAGGGTTCTACATCGAATGCCCCTCAACCCATTGTCGAACCAATGGTATCCAGTAGGGACAATTTTGAAGGACCAATGGATCCTTCTCCTCTATTGTTTTCAGAAATGTTTCCTCCAATGGTTCCACAATTGTTTTCTCCACCTCAACACAAGACTGTTGGAAAAACACCTAGACTGACCCATCAAATGCCGTCAACAAAAATGAATTCTCCGATTCCTTCACCAACGATGGATTCTCTTATGCCTTCACAAACGATTGATTCTCCGATGCCTTCATTAACGATGGCTCCTCCAATGTATTCTCTAGTGTCTCCTACATTGACACAACCAATCGAACCTTCAATGGATATCCCTTCAATTGGTATTTCAACCTCAACGAATAATGATCATAATCTCTCTGTTAACTTACCCGATAGTCCTACAATTTATGGGTTGCTTAACACGAAGGATGATGATGTGATGACCTTATTGGCTGATCCGTTTTTTAAAAATATAAATGTTCAAGATCCAAACAACGCCAAAAAAAACTAAGGACCAATGTGTATATTTTTAATTTGTACTATTTTCTAAGTACTTATAGTCAAATGGAGTATTTATGTTGTTTACTATTTTTCGTATCTAAATTATATCATTGGACTCTTCGGATAAGTTTCTCTTCGTCCTCCTTTGAAGTGTTCTTCTGTCGTATTCCTTGATGTGTTTCAAAGTTTGTTGTTTCATTCACTTATTAAATCGATGGTCAATTATTCTTATGTTTATGATACTGATTTATTTATTTTTCATTTATTTTTATTATTATTGAAATGTTGTTGTTAGTTTAATTTTTCAAAATGACCTCTTACACTTAAAAATTAACAAAACCAATTTACATATCGGGTAAAACTTTATTTTTAACTTTTCTGGTGTAAACTAGTAACACATCTAATATTATAATAGTGGCTTGTATATGTTAAAAAGTTCAAAGGTTCTACTATAACTTAATTTTTAGAATTGATGTTTGCACTCCCAAAACACAGAATTGGATCACTAAATTTATATTTTGGTTCTATTTTTCTCATTTTTTTCCCTTCGTGAGGTAGAGAAATTCTGCATATGTTCAAAGTCTGTTGGACAAAATAAATGTGTCCCCTGCATTAGGAATATAACTTTATGGTTTATTTATTGGAAGATACAACTATTCATATAAGAAATAAAAAAATAAGGCAAGGAAGATAATAATAAATTAATAGGTAAAATCTGAACTACGACAAGTACTAATACACAAAATTTAATATAAAATAGAGATTTACAAATATCCTAATGCTACTGAACATGTCGGTGAAATATATTTTTAATGATGTTCATCTGACCCGAATGGGCATGTTTATGTTGTGATAATATTTCTTGTTCTGCCATGTATTTTTAATTTTGAACAACAGTTGGCCTGTATATCTATTTTTGGTTGTGCATATTCATGTGTTATAGTATATATGTTAGGTTTTATTTATACTTAGATCTTTTCCAATAGTTGTCTTTATTGTCAAATTTGGTGACTTGTGCAATTAATGATTTTGTAGAGGCAAAGTCAATGTAAAATACTATGGATAGTTTGGTTGATAACATGTATCTGATTTGATCCAAAAAAATTTAGTCAATTGATAATATCGAGTGTTAATGTTTTCATTAAGCTGTTGTCATTCCTATAGAGTCTACTGTGTCAAGTTTGTGCATGTTGATAGTTTTTTGCAGTTTGATTGTCATTTTCCAAGAGTGGTGACTGTTTGTCTTCACTTTGTCGTATCGCAGTAGTCCTAATTAACCTTAAAATAAGTTGTATGAATTAGCTGACAAATGCATAATGGACAAGCTTATGATACCATGCATGTGTGTGCATGTTGACATCTTACTAAGAGTGATTGTTTGATTTTGAATATTAAATTATCTAGCTTCATCTATACTATATATTTCAGGGATTCTCTTTTCCTGAGTTGGCACATATAAATAGAAGAAGTGATTACCATTGTCAAATAGTTTTCATGGAATAATGAAATAATACATAGACTGTATGAATATTAATTGATCTTAAATGTTATCATGTGATAAACTGTAACTTCTATGATTCAAGTTTGTTTCAAGTCTAATTCTTGCTAGGTAGAAGAGTGAAGTCTCAGTATGTATGATGTTGAAGTTTCTAACTCAAGGATAAGAAGTAGTTTAAGTTTTTTGTGTTATGATAAGTTTGTATTTTACCTACTTTTAAGTTTCTAAGCTTAAACTATTATTATCTTTGAGAGAAAAAGAAGGCATTTACGGTGTTTAAACCATGAAAAGTAGGTTTTCATAATTTATAGTCGATCAAGTAGATATAAAGTAAAAAGGTTCAAAGATGAAGGTTATTAAGTAGTTTGTTGCATCAAAGTGATGTTGATGTCTTCGCATGTCCACATGTGGCTCCGCATCACTAATTTACTAAATTGAAACTATAGGAAGAATGGTCGCACAAAAAGTTTTGTGTGTGGTAAACATATGCGGTGCAATTCTTAATATGGGGATGCATCTCCCCTACATGTCAAATTACGTTAGAAACGACAATTTTACCATACTACTTGATATGAGAAATCATTCGTGACTGAAACAACAAATACTTTGGAGCAGTACGTGTATGAGACCTAATTATAATGACCTGGTCTGTTATGTTTTGAAATTATTATAAAGTTATTATTTTAGCCCTCCCAATATTGGCTTTGATTCAAACTCTGATTTTTGTTTCGATGATTCCATTTTTTACAGAACGTCAAGAATAGTCTTCAAGTATGATTTGTATATACAGTATTCGAACGAATTCTAATGGTCCTTTTGATGTTTTGAGAGTTGGCTAATTTTTCTGGTCAATAAGTTTTATACCCTTTGCGTCTCCGATAGGCCTTCCGCTTAAGCGACCTTCATTTAAGCCAACTAAGATTTCTAATGATAGCCTTTGAGCTAAATTTTTGAGCACTAATCTCAAATCACAGATGAATTTGTTTTTAAAACATATGGGCTAAGTATATTTTTTGGAGTAGTATTGAACACCGATATGAAGATGCGAGTTCATATTAACTCAAGTCTCCATGAACCATGTAGCCATCCTGGATAGAAATGGGTCGTACTTTTTAGATGAACCCATTCACAATAGCCTAGTGGATCCACTTAGTAGTTCTGGTCCTATACTCCGGCAAGATGTATGATGACCGGGCAGCGTTTACCTAATAGCATTGTACCATCACTATAGCTATTAAGTGATGGTTTTCTATTAGAGAAACCCCCACAACAATAATTGCTTGGTTCCTGAATGGGTTTTGCTTAGAGCGAATGGAGGAATGAGAAATCATTCATGCATTTCGCAGGTAAACTTTGAGAGGGAGCATGATATGATTTTCTTAAATTATATTATGATTATGAGATGACATCATGTTTCAAACAGTTTTCCTTTTTCTTTATGTTGCAATTATTTTAAACTTCTTCTTATTAAAATGAGTTCAATTAAGTATCAGGAGTTGAGTATCTTAAGTTTAGTATCTTGGGTTGATATGTGCTTCATTGAGTCAAGTGTGATATCTTTATAGTTGAGTATCTTATCCTTGAGTACTTTTGAGTTTAGTAAGTTGAGTAGTTTTGAGTATCCTGGAGTATTCCTTGAGTAGAGTTAGTTTGAAAAGAGGGAAGTATTTTTCCATTTTTATCAAGTTCAAGCTTATGTTATTCTTTAGAATTCCATTTACATGCTCATACCTTCCACGTACTGAGACATTTGACCTGCATCTTCTCATGATGCAGACACAAGTATTCAGGATCTTCAACAGGAGCTTCGTCGATACATGCAAGAGTTCGAGTTAGCTATGGTGAGCCTCCTTTATTCCGGTGGATTTCATTTACTTTTCAATTTAGTCAGGATGTCGTGGGTCTAGTCCCGACATTCATATTAATCAGTTAGAGGCTTCATAGATAGTCAGTATAGTTGAGAAGGCTGTATCACTCATTTTATTAAATATTTTAAAAACTAAAGTTGTCTTTTTATGGTTAGTTGTATACATTTTATTATATAAAGTTTTCTTTGGACTTAAAGTTTGTGTGTAAGTTTTATGAACTTTTATTTTAGTTTTAAGCCTTTGTATGCTTAAGTTAGTCTTCCGCTTGTTGTTAGCCATGATGAGGGTTCTGTTGGGGACCAACAATGGTTCTTTCGTGCCTGTTGGCCACGTCCAGGGTGTAGACTCAAGTCGTGACATAAAGTTTTTGTATAAATTCTACAGATTGCATCACAGTTTGTAGAAAATCCTACGGGCTATAGACCAGGATTGTAGAATGAAATTTGAGCCTTAAAATATAGTTAAAATTTAGAGATAGTTGTTTGTCATCCCGGCGGGCCCTCTTTTTCCTTTATGTTTATGTTTTGTTCTATTTGTGAAATCAGCACTTTTGAAACATGTAATTATCTTTTCATTTTGTTTTAATATGTTAGTGGTTTGGACACGTGGCTACAAGGTTTTAAGTTATATTAGAATGACTAGGTTTTTTGCTCCTTTATTTCTATTGTCTTGCTTTCATATTTGTTAGCATTTTGTGGGTTTGAGGCTGACTTTTTGTAAAGGGACAAACAATTGCAATCTCTTCCATTTTTGAGTCATGATACTAATTTATTTGAATTTTTTTATGTAATTGTTAAACTATTTATACCTATGTTTAGGATCTTATTAAGGTGGTTCACAATTAAGTTTTATCTGGTTTATGAGTTCTTAAGATGCTATTTTTGATAGAGGAATTTATTGCTACATTGTGAATGAATCTTTGGTTATTGAATATGATCATGTCTCTTAAACCTTCATGAATATTATGATTTTGAAATGTGGGTATTGAGAGCCTTGTCTCTCTATTATCAAGGGTTTTCTTTTTAATACTCCCTTTGTCCCTAATTACTTGTCCACTTTTGAATTGACAAACCTATTAAAAATACAATAATTGATATAGTGAGCTTATCATTTTACCCCTATTAATTATAAAGTGAATGAACTAAATTTTTTTATGATTTTCAAGAAATTCTACATTTTTCAAATTAATAAATTGAGGGTATAATAGAGAAATGTTTTTTTATACTTTCTTAATTTGTGAAAAAGGGACAAGTAATTAGGGACAACTAAAAAAGGAAAAATGGACAAGTGATTAGGGACAGACATTTTTAGGAAGAGACAACTCTTTTCAACCATCGACTAAGAAGAAATGGAGTAAAAATTATTGGGGCCATTCTGGGAAGCTGCTATGATGACCAAGGGACCACTAGAGCTATAGCAGCCAAGGGACTTGGATAGTGATCCTAGATAGTCCTTTCCTAGATAATCTTATGTAAGTGAAATATTTTTTTCTGCCAAGGCAGGTCGATCTCAGCTTTAGTCAACTAGATTGACCCAATTTAGACTTAAGAATTTTACCGCGGGTATTTTTTAAAATGAAAGGATGGATCATAATAATTAAACGGATTTAATCAAGCATTACATAAACTCAATAAAATTGAAGTTCTTTCTTCCACTGTCATATAGAGAGATAGACAATATATATATGGATCCCAATATGATTAATATTTATCATATTGACTATAAAAGGAGATTTTTCTTTCATCATAGGCATAATTGTACATATTCATTTGATAAAAAATTAGTAAACATCTTGAAATTTTTCCTAAAATGAATAAAATATATCTTTTTAATTCTAACACTATTGTAAACACATCATTTTTAGATGTGTTTTGTGCAATTATTTCAGATTGACTTGTCTCACGACTAATATAGAATTATATACAATGTGAATCGAGTGACAGGTTGGTGAGTATGATATATTAAGAAAAACATTATTGAGCAAGATTTAGTTTCAAATATTTTTGAAAGCAACATAATTTTTTTATCTAAATATGGTTTATTCAAAATGAAAGAAAATAATAATGTGCTTTGACAAGCGATGTAACTTGTTCAATCAACATACATCACCATTTAAGATTTTAAAATTTTTTGTATTTTTTAATTAATAATTAAAATTGAATATTTTTAAGCATATACAAATACTATCAAAATTTATATTTCATCCGAACCAATATATAAATGTTCCCTTGTTTCAATATTTAATTATGTACATACTTGAATCAAAATATACTTTTTATTTTTTTTAAAAACTCGATGACGGAAATGAATAAACAAATATGTTTGGCATACTTTATGACCATTTTCTATGTACACTACTCAAATTTAAATTACATTAATATTTTTCCTAATAAGGTTGTTAACATAATACCAGAACCATAAGTAAATATATTTCAAAATAATTCTATCTAACTTTTATATAATATCCCTTCATTTAGTGTTTTTCCAATATTGTACTTGCAAGCAATAAAAAAATCACCATTTCAAACTTTTAAAAAAATATAGAGAATTAAAATTTTCTCTATAAATAGGAGTCAATCCCAGGCAACAAAATCAAAAACTACTACTGCTACTACAACAAATTCATTTTAACCCTAATATCCAAACAAACACATTTTTCCTCCCCTTTAGCCATGACAAGAAACAAAGTGAACTATGCTTTGATTGAAGATGATACTAAAAGAAAAATCTCATATGATAAAAGACTGAAAGGGCTCTTGAAAAAATCTGATGAACTGAAAACACTTTGTGATGTTGAAGTGGCTACAGTCATATACGGCCCTCACAGGAATGAACCATACGCATTTCCAAATAATAATGTTGTACGCAACACTTTTATAAAGTTTAAAGAGTTGCCGATATTGGATAGATCTAAGAAGATGGTGACAAGAGAAGAGTTCACTATGAAAAGGATCAAGAAGTTGGAGGAACAACTTCAAAAGATAAGAAAGGAAAATAGGGTCAAGGAAATGACAAATGAGATGTATGAGTTGTTCAATAGAAAAACTCTTTCTGTTGACATGAGCACTTCCTATCTCAACGACCTACGTTGTGTGATAAAAAAGAATCTCAAACAGGTACATGAACTAATGATAAAAGAGGCTGATGGAGAGGGTTTTACATCGAATGCCCCTCAACTCATTGTCGAATCAATGGTATCCAGTAGGGACAATTTTGAAGGACCAATGGATCCTTCTCCTCTATTGTTTTCAGAAATGTTTCCTCCAATGGTTCCACAATTGTTTTCTCCACCTCAACACAAGACTGTTGGAAAAACACCTAGACTGACCCATCAAATGCCGTCAACAAAAATGAATTCTCCGATTCCTTCACCAACGATGGATTCTCTTATGCCTTCACAAACGATTGATTCTCCGATGCCTTCATTAACGATGGCTCCTCCAATGTATTCTCTAGTGTCTCCTACATTGACACAACCAATCGAACCTTCAATGGATATCCCTTCAATTGGTATTTCAACCTCAACGAATAATGATCATAATCTCTCTGTTAACTTACCTTATAGTCCTACAATTTCTGGGTTGCTTAACACGAAGGATGATGATGTGATGACCTTATTGGCTGATCCGTTTTTTAAAAATATAAATGTTCAAGATCCAAACAACGCCAAAAAAAACTAAGGACCAATGTGTATATTTTTAATTTGTACTATTTTCTAAGTACTTATAGTCAAATGGAGTATTTATGTTGTTTACTATTTTTCGTATCTAAATTATATCATTGGACTCTTCGGATAAACTCTTCGTCCTCCTTTGAAGTGTTCTTATGTCGTATTCCTTGATGTGTTTCAAAGTTTGTTCTTTCATTCACTTATTAAATCGATGGTCAATTATTCTTATGTTTATGATACTGATTTATTTATTTTTCATTTATTTTTATTATTATTGAAATGTTGTTGTTAGTTTAATTTTTCAAAATGACCTCTTACACTTAAAAATTAACAAAGCCAATTTACATATAGGGTAAAACTTTATTTTTAAACTTTTCTGGTGTAAACTAGTAATACATCTAATATTATAATAGTGGCTTTTATATGTTAAAAAGTTCAAAGTTTCTATTATAACTTAATTTTTAGAATTGATGTTTGCACTCCCAAAACACAGAATTGGATCACTAAATTTATATTTTGGTTCTATTTTTCTCATTTTTTTCCCTTCGTGAGGTAGAGAAATTCTGCATATGTTCAAATTCTATTGGACAAAATAAATGTGTCCCCTGCATAGGAATATAACTTTATGGTTTATTTATTGGAAGATACAACTATTCATATAAGAAATAAAAAATAAGGCAAGGAAGATAATAATAAATTAATAGGTAAAATTTGAACTATGACAGGTTCTATTACACAAAATTTAATATAAAATTGAGATTTACAAATATCCTAATGTTACTGAACATGTCGGTGAAATATATTTTTAATGATGTTCATCTGACCCGAATGAGCATGTTTATGTTGTGATAATATTTCATGTTCTGCCATATATTGTTAATTTTGAACAACAGTTGGTTTGTATATCTATTTTTGGTTGTGCATATTCTTGTGTTATAGTATATCTTTTAGGTTTTATTTATACTTAGATCTTTTCCAATAGTTTTCTTTACTGTCAAATTCTGTTACTTATGCAATTAATGATTTTCCAGAGACAAAGTCAATGTAAGATACTATTGATAGTTTGGTTGATAATATGTGTCTGATGTGATCCAAAAAAATTAAGTCAATTGATAGTATCGAGTGTTAATGTTTTCATTAAGTTGTTTTCATTCCTATAGAGTCTAATATGTTAAGTTTGTGCATGTTGAAAGTTATTTTCAGTTTGATTGTCATTTTCCATGAGTGCTTACTGTTTGTCTTCACTTTGTTATATCGCAGTAGTCCTTATTAACCTTAAAATAAGTTGTATGAATTAGCTGACAACTGCATAATGGACAAGCTTATGATACCATGCATGTGTGTGCATGTTGACATCTTCCTAAGAGTGATTGTTTGATTCTGAATATTAAATTATCTAGCTTCATTTATACTATATATTTCAGGGATTCTCTTTTCCTGTGTTGGCACATATAAATAGAAGAAGTGATTACCATTGTCAAATAGTTTTCATGGAATAATGAAATAATACATAGACTGTATGAATATTAATTGATCTTAAATGTTGTCATGTGAAAAACTGTCACTTCTATGATTCAAGTTTGTTTCAAGTCTAATTCTTGTTAGGTAGAAGAGTGAAGTCTCAGTATGTATGATGTTGAAGTTTCTAACTCAAGGATAAGAAGTAGTTTAAGTTTTTTGTGTTATGATAAGTTTGTATTTTAACTACTTGTAAGTTTCTAAGCTTAAACTATTATGTTCTCAGAGAGAAAAAGAAAGCATTTACGGTGTTTAAACCTTGAAAAGTAGGTTTTCATAATTTACAGTCGATCGAGTAGATATAAAGTAAAAAGGTTCAAAGATGAAGGTTATCAAGTAGTTTGTTGCCAAAAAGTGATGTTGATGTCTTCGCATGTCCATATGTGGCTCCGCATCACTAACTTACTAAATTGAAACTATAGGAAGAATGGTCGCACAAAAAGTTTTGTGTGTGGTAAACATATGCGGTGCAATTCTTAATATAGGGATGCATGTCCCCTACATATCAAATTACGTTAGAAACGACAATTTTACCATAATACTTGATATGAGAAATCATTCGTGACTGAAACAACAAATACTGTGGAGCAGTACGTGTATGAGACCTAATTATAATGACCTGGTCTGTTATGTTTTGAAATTTTTATAAAGTTATTATTTTATTCCTCCCAATATTGGCTTCGACTCAAACTCTGATTTTTGTTTCGATGATTCCATTTTGTACAGAACGTCAAGAATAGTCTTCAAATATGATTTGTATATATTGTATTCGAATGAATTCTAATGGTCCTTTTGATGTTTTGAGAGTTGGCTGATTTTTCTGGTCCATAAGTTTTATACCCTTTGCGTCTCCGATAGGCCTTCCGCTTGAGCGACCTTCACTTAAGCAAAGGCATGATCTCTAAAGCGAAGGGCAAACTTTAGCGGGGTTAAAGAGACTTCGGGCTTGTTTTCAGAAAATAGTAACCACTTTCTAATGAAGTAAGAGAGGAAACTGAGATTTCCATGATAGCATTTGAGCTAAATTTTTGAGCACTAATCTCAAATCACAGATGAATTTATTTTTAAAACATATGAGCTAAGTATATATTTTGGAGTAGTATTGAACACCGATATGAAGATGCGAGTTCATATTAACTCAAGTCTCCATGAACCATGTAGCCATCCTGGATAGAAATGGGTCGTACTTTTTAGATGAACACATTCACAATAGCCTAGTGGATCCACTTAGTAGTTCTGGTCCTATACTCCGGCAAGATGTATGATGACCGGGCAGCGTTTGCCTAATAGCATTGTACCATCACTATAGCTATTAAGTGATGGTTCTCTATTAGAGAAACCCCCACAACAATAATTGCTTGGTTCCTGAATGGGTTTTGCTTAGAGCGAATGGAGGAATGAGAAATCATTCATGCATTGCGCAGGTAAACTTTGAGAGGGAGCATGATATGATTTTTTTAAATTATATTATGATTATGAGATGACATCATGTTTCAAACAGTTTTCCTTTTTCTTTATGTTGCATTTATTTTAAACTTCTTCTTATTAAAATGAGTTCAATTAAGTATCAGGAGTTGAATATCTTAAGTTTAGTATCTTGGGTTGATATGTGCTTCATTGAGTCAAGTATGATATCTTTATAGTTGAGTATCTTATCCTTGAGTACTTTTGAGTTTAGTAAGTTGAGTAGTTTTGAGTATCGTGGAGTATTCCTTGAGTAGAGTTAGTTTGAAAAGAGGGAAGTATTTTTCCATTTTTATCAAGTTCAAGCTTATGTTATTCTTTAGAATTCCATTTACATTCTCATACCTTCCACATACTGAGACATTTGACCTGCATCTTCTCATGATGCAGACACAAGTATTCAGGATCTTCAACAGGAGCTTCGTCGATACATGCAAGAGTTCGAGTTAGCTATGGTGAGCCTCCTTTATTCCGGTGGATTTCATTTACTTTTCAATTTAGTCAGGATGTCGTGGGTCTAGTCCCGACATTCATATTAACCAGTTAGAGGCTTCATAGATAGTCAGTATAGTTAAGAAGGTTGTATCATTCATTTTATTAAATATTTTAAAGACTAAAGTTGTCTTTTTATGGTTAGTTGTACACATTTTATTGTATAAAGTTTTCTTTGGACTTAAAGTTTGTGTGTAAGTTTTACGAACTTTTATTTTAGTTTTAAGCCTTTGTATGCTTAAGTTAGTCTTCCAATTGTTTTTAGCCATGATGAGGGTTCTGTTGGGGACCAATAATGGTTCTTTCGTGCCTGTTGACATCGTCCTGGGTGTAGACTCAAGTCTTGACATAAAGTTTTTGTATAAATTCTACAGATTGCATCACAGTTCGTAGAAATTTCTACGGGCTATAGACCAGGACTATAGAATCAAATTTGAGCCTTAAAATATAGTTAAAATTTAGAGATTGTTGTTTGTCATCCCGGCGGACCCTCTTCTTCCTTTATGTTTATGTTTTGTTCTATTTGTGAAATCAGCACTTTTGAAACATGTAATTAGCTTTTCATTTTGTTTTAATATGTTAGTGAATTGGACACGTGGCTACAAGGTTTTAAGTTATATTAGAATGACTAGGTTTTTTGCTCATTTATTTCTATTGTCTTCCTTTCATATTTGTTAGCATTTTGTGGGTTTGAGGCTGACTTTTGTAAAGGGACAAACGATTGCAATCTCTTCCATTTTTGAGTCATGATACTAATTTATTTGAATTTTTTTATGTAATTGTTGAAAATATTTATACCTATGTTTAGGATCTTATTAAGGTGGTTCGCAATTAAGTTTTAACTGGTTTGTGAGTTCTTAAGATGCTATTTTTGATAGAGGAATTTATTGCTACATTGTGAATGAATCTTTGGTTATTGAATATGATCATGTGTAACGATTCAATTTTTTTTTATATAAATAAGAATAAATAGGTATTTAAGGGCATAATGGTCCTTTCACGTTTTAAATGAATAAATAAATAAATAAAAACAGATTTGTATTTATTTATTTTAAATTTATTTGACTAATTCTTGAATTAGTCTCCTAATCCTAGTAGTTCTCTCTCTCTCACGCTTCTTAACTCTCTCTCTCACGTTCTCCATCTTCCTCACATTATTTCTGCCAAAATATCAACAGTTCTTCATGCTTGAAGAACTCACATAAAATTTTTAAGTAAAAGAAAAAGTAATAAAATCGTCAAGGCTAAAAGAGGTTCGTCGAGTGAGGTGTACGTTGAAGTGAATTGGGAGTGGTTTGGAGGAGTTTTCCGGGCAGCAAAATCAAAGTTTGAACATCGATTAAGGTATGGGTTTCTCTCATGGAATTCTTTCTCCAAGAGTACTTTCTTTCGAACGTTTCTTAAAACTCTTGAAACTAAGGTTGTTCCCCTTCGTATGTCCTTGTCCTTAGCTCCCTAACGAATTTGTAGGATGGGTATGTTGTGCTGCTAGATTCTTGCATGAATGATGTGTTTAAAGTTTGTGTCTTTCGGAAAGTATGAAAAGTATATATATATGTATTTGTGCAAGTTTTTGACCATGACTTTAAGTCTTTCTTTAGCATGTTAATAGATTAGAGATTATTCGTGTTTTATGTGCAAATAGAGGCTCTTAAAAGCTTGATGTTCATTATGATGAAGTATATAGTGATCGAATAACAATTTTTTAGACAAACAAACCCATGAAAGATGCACTTAAAATGTGTTAAAATAGTCTACGAATTTTCTTAGGAATTCAAGTGAAAGTATTGATAAAAACGAATTGAAAAATGACCAAAAATTCCAGTAATAATGCAACTTTAATTTAGACTAAAGTTTAATGAAGGAAATCTGGAAATTTATTAAATTTTAAAGGGATGAGGCCACCAGGATTCGAACCTGGGACCTCACCCGTGAGGCAGCAGTAATTCGCAGAAAAAAAATTAGCTGGGGGCAGGGATCGAACACGCGACCTGGGGAAGGAGAAGGAGAACTTTTAATGCACAATTAAATGGGAGGCGTGGGGAACGAACCCATGACCTCCTAGTTCGCGAACGAAAAAGAAAAAAATAAATAAAAAGGGAATGCTGGGGGTGGGGATCGAACCCACGACCCCCATTCGCGAAGAAAAAAAAAAGAATAAAATGGGAGCGAGGCGTGGGGATCGAACCCACGACCTTAGAGCTGAAGGGGGGAGTAAAATATTAAGGGAATAAAAGCTGAGGCTGTGGGGGTTTGAACCCACCACCTCACAGCCTCCATCCCCATGGAAAATCGCTGAAAAATAAGGGGGGCTGTGGGGGTTCGAACCCACAACCTCCCTATTCAAGCGATTTTAATTTTAAAAAAAAAAAGAAAAAAAGATTTGAATTAGAATTCTAATTAAAATAGAAAATTAATTCTTTCATGAAAATATTGATATTTAAATTAGAAATAGAAAATTATTCTTTCATGTAAATGATTGAAATTTAATTTAGAATTCTAATTAAGATAGAAAATTTATTATGTCATGAAAATGTAGAGATTTAATTTAGAGTTCTAAAGTTATGAATATTAGAAATAAAATAAATGAAAAATATAAATGATATCCAAATGATTCAAGAATTGGGTTCCCGTGCCCAAACCTCCATATTGATACATAAGTCATACGTGAGTAAATATTCAAGAATAATGTCATCTAATTAGATCAAAAATCAAGATCTTGGTATATATACAAGATACATAAGTCTTGTAACACATAATCTTAGGAAAATAAGAATCACTTAACGAACTATAAATTAAGCCCCATGGCTTGTATGTATAGACACATAAGTTTAACATACGTTCAAAAATAAGTGAACCTAAGATATACGTAATGAAATGAAGAATGTGGTGACAACCATGATGTGAGGCTAATGTATATGATGAGAGCAATCTCAAATGAGCCTAAGTAAAGATTACCAATACGTACTCACCAATGAGAGTTCAAGATAATGAAGAGATCAGTCTCTATGAACACTCTAATGAAAATATTGAGTTTAAAACACTTAATACTAATGATGAGATGAGAAATCATCTATTGAGCTATGATGTCCTCATACTAGAAGCCAACTTCCATGATGTATGAGTTGAATGTAATGGAACTTTATACCGAGCACTGATAGGCTAGCTATGAGCGGTGATGCCTTCTTTCGGGAAGTGCGGAGGTTCACGTAACTCTCATGAGATGAGACTGTCCGGCTTGCCGGGTATGGGTCTCCATACATCTCCTAGTCTTTGAACCTATATTGCCACTATAGGGATCTGGCGGGGTTAAATTCCCATATACGCTAGCATGTTATTGAATCGCTTTGGCCGGTGATTCCACCTCTTTTCGGTGTGGGGGAGACACTGGATTTCATGATGCTCACATGATCTATGTCGGTTAAATTTAAAGTTCCCAATGAATGAATGAGGCCAGCCTCAAATGAATCATATAAGGAAATGAATGATACCGAAGGTGTTAGGATAGCATAATCAAGAGGTGAGCTAGATTCAGGTAATGACATTAGGTTATTCCTGATCATTGCACACCAAACCCGATGAAAGTCTTAAACTACATCCTAGGTATAGGTGGTGTTCGTACTGGCCTATGAAATGAAATGAAATGAAATACTTATGAATGAATGAAGCAGACTCTGTGTTTGCTAAAGGAGGCTCCCTAGTTGAGGTCCCATATGTTGAGCCCTCATTTTGGGAAGTCTTAAAGTTAAGTCTATGATAATAAGGTCTCATGGTATATGAATGAATAATATGAAAAAAAAGTATGTGTTATATGTTATGTGCTATATGAAGATGTTATGTGTTGTGTACCATACGATAATTATAATGATGCATATCACTCTCATGACATAACTTTCCCAATCTCAATTTAGCAAGTCCACTGACTTGACTTCCAAACATCATGTTGTTAGGAAAGAGCTCGTCTTCCTCATGCATTTCCCTGGTGTGTGCTTGTATATACCCATACTTAGTACAAGTGTGTACTAATTCCATACAAACAACTACTTTTAGGTACAGGCACATGTAGACGGTAGAGCTACAGGTTCGTTGTTGCAGCTATCCGGACGTCAGCATTCATCCGGAGTTTGGTAGGTCCTCATGCTTTCGAGGATGCTACTGTTTTACATTCTAGCGTAGTTTAGAGTTGAGCTAGTGGAGCATGTTCCACTAGCGTTTCTTTCCCGTTTTGGTTCAGACTTTGTATTGGGGTTATTTTGACTGATATACAATTAATACTTAATGAATTATTTCTTTCAGTTGCTTATATCTTAATTGTTAGATGGTTGATGTTGAACGATTACGAAATATAAAGAATGTTTAACAAGTACGATTAAAGGATCAAAAATTTCAAATTTTCCGCAAAAATTAACCTATGTAAAGTAAGAATGACGTAAGTAGGCTTGTTTGTGACCTCTGAGAGGTAAACGACGCCGATCTCGTCTGGGGTCTAGATTCCAATCGTGACAAAGTTGGTATCAGAGCGCTAGGTTAAGTTCCTAGGATAATGAGTTCACATCAACCACATTGAGTAGATTCTAAGTCATGGTAGTGAAGTGCACCACTATCCTGGATTAGAGACTGCATGATGCGTAGGAAAAACTTCCCTTCTTCTGATCTTATTGTGCTTTTCATGATGTCTGAATTCTTGGGGTTAAGATCGTGTCTGACATTAATCCTTGTTGTTTTCTGAGAATGAATACTTGGAGAACTAAGGGTCGGAGGACGGGAGCAGCAGCAGCTAGGGGTAATCAGAATCCACCCCAGGCTCCAGCTGAAGGAGTGGCCATGCTAGTTAACCCAGTTGCGTTGACTGATGCGGAGGTGAGGGCATCTCTAGCCTAGATGGCACAGGCCATCATGATGTAGGCCCAGGCTATGACTGCCCAAGTCAACCGGTAGGATGTTCAGAGGGAAAACCCACCGGTTCGCAGCATGGCTGACAGACTGCGAGATTTCACGAGGATGAATCCTCCAGTTTTCACAGGGGATAAGACTTCAGAAGATCCTCAGGAATTTATCGATGAGTTGCATAAGATCCTGGTGGCTATGGGGGCCACTGATATTGAGAAGGCTGAGCTGGCTTCCTACTAGCTCAAAGATGTTGCACAGACTTGGTGCAAAATGTAGCGAGATAGCCGTGTCCTAGGAGGGGTGCCACTCACCTGGGAGCTGTTTAAGACAGCATTTTTGGAAAGGTTCTTCCCTAGGGAGATGAAGGAGGCCAAGGTTGAGGAGTTCATCAACCTTAAGCAAGAATCTATGACGGTCAGGGAGTATTCCCTGAAGTTTGTGAAGCTATCAAGGTATGTTGCTTCCCTTAGTATTTGATAACAAGAATGATGAGAGTACTTATTTTTTTTGAAATTATCCAGGTATGCTACTTCCTTGGTTTCGACCAGCAGGGATGAGATGAGCAGGTTCCTCATAGGAATCAATGGAGACCTGGAGGAGGAGTGTCGGGCTGCGATGCTCCATGATAATATGGACCTTTCTAGATTAATGGTGCATGTACAGCAGGTAGAGGACAACCGAAAAAGGAGAGGTGTACGTGATGTTAGGAGGCCTAGGCCTCAAGATCAGACAGGTCCCAGCCATGGAATCCATAGAAACAATTTTGGCGTCCGTGAGCAGCCCAAATTCAAGAAGGGGCAACAGAGTGCTGGTAATTCTGACCCTCAGAGAAATACAACACCTAGAGGAGGCAGACCCGAACCCAAGAGGGGCAATGGAGGTGACATGCAGCGTCAAAAGAAGACTTGTACTAAGGGTGGCCGAACTCACCTTGGAGAATGTAGACAGGGCACTAATGCCTGCTTCGGTTGTGGTAAGAGTGGACACATGGTCAGAGACTGTCCCCAGAACAGAGGTTAAGCTGGGGTAATGTTCAGCCTAGGCCTACCCCACAGAGTGCAGCAGCAGCCGAGCCTCCCAAGAGGAACATATTTTATACCTTGAAACGTAGGGAGGAGCAGGAGAAATCCGCTGATGTGGTCACAGGTATGCTACAAGTATTCTCAACTTCTGTTTATGCTTTACTTGATCCAGGGTCTACACTTTCCTTTGTGACTCCTCTGTTTGCCCTTACTTTTGAAATACTACATGAAGTTCTGTATGATTCTACAGTGGTTAGTACGCCTTTAGGAGAAAATGTGAGAACTGATAGGGTATACAAGAATTGCCCAATAGTTGTGAGTGGCAAGGCTATGTGTGCAAACTTGATTGAGTTACCCATGCATGATTTTGATATTATTCTTGGCATGTACTGGCTTCACAGCTATTATGCTTTCTTGGACTGTCGTAGTAGGGTGGTGAGGTTTCACTTCCCTAATGGAGAAGAGTTAGTCTGGGAGGGGTATAATCCGATTCGTCCTAACCCCTTGATTTCAAATCTTAAGGCCAATAAAATGATGGCCAAAGGGTTACTATGTCATCTAGTGAGTGTTAATGATTTAGATCATGACGTTCCTTCAATAGACTCGGTGCCTATAGCAAATGAATTCCTAGATGTGTTTTCTGAAGATTTGCCTGGAGTCCCTCCCCTTCGAGAGATTGACTTTGGTGTCGACTTAGAACCTGATACTAAACCAATCTCAATTCCTCCTTATAGAATGGCTCCAGCAGATGTCAAGGAGTTGAAGCTGCAGTTAAAAGATCTCACTGATAAGGGTTTCATTCAGCCGAGCATATCCCCTTGAGGCGCTCCAGTGTTATTTGTAAAGAAAAAGGATGGGACCCTTAGAATGTGTATCGATTATCGGCAGCTCAACAAAGTCACTATAAAGAATAAGTATCCACTTCCCAGAATTGATGATTTGTTCCATCATCTCCAAGGGTCTAGTTTCTTCTCTAAGATTGATCTTCGTTCAGGGTATCATCAGCTTAGGGTTAGGGATGGGGATGTCCCAAAAACAACTTTTCGTACCCGTTATGGTCACTATGAGTTCTTGGTTATGTCATTCGGTCTCACGAATGCACCTGCTGCATTTATGGACCTCATGAATAGAGTCTTCCGTGAATACCTTGACTCTTTCGTTATAGTATTCATTGATGACATTCTCATCTACTCTAAGACCAAGGAAGAGCATGAACAACATTTGAGACTAACCTTGCAGGTACTTAGACAGCATCAGTTGTATGCCAAATTCATCAAGTGTGAATTCTGGCTGAGATTAGTGACCTTCCTAGGCTATGTTGTGTCCGATCAAGGTGTAGAAGTGGACCCCAGAAAGACTGAAGCCGTTAAGAAGTGGCCAAAGCCTCTTACACCTACAGATATCCGTAGCTTTCTGGGATTGGCTGGTTACTACCGCAGGTTCGTCGAGGGATTTTCTTCCATTACTGCCCCACTTACAGCCTTGACAAAGAAGAAATCCAAGTTTGAATGGACGGGGACTTGTGAGAAGAGTTTCCAGGAGCTCAAGGACAGACTCACTTCAGCTCCGGTGCTTACTCTGCCTAAGAGTGGCGAGAATTACACTGTCTATTGTGATGCATCTAGGGTTGGTTTGGGATGTGTTATTATGCAGGCTGGTAAGGTGATAGCCTATGCTTCCAGACAGCTCAAGGTTCATGAAAAGAATTATCCCACTCATGACTTGGAGTTGGCAGCTGTGGTGTTTGCATTGAAGCTGTGGAGGCATTATCTGTATGGAGTACATGTGGATGTGTTCACGGATCATAAGAGTCTCCAGTACGTGATCACGCAGAGGGAGATGAATCTACGGCAGCGCAGATAGTTGGAGCTGCTGAAGGATTATGACATGAATGTGCACTACCATCCAGGTAAGGCTAATGTTGTGGCTGATGCTTTGAACAGGATGAGCATGGGGAGTACAGCCCACGTTGAGGATGAGAAGAAGGAGCTAGTGAAAGAGGTACACAGACTGGCCAGACTGGGTGTGCGGTTGGTTGACTCTACTAGTAGAGGTGTTTCAGTTCACCCTAGTTCTGAATCATCCCTGATAGTGGAAGTCAAAAAGGGTCAGCATCTTGATCTTGTGTTGATGGAGATGAAGGACTCAGTGTTGTTAAAAATGAACGAGTCTTTTGCTTTGGGGGATTATGGCATACTTAGATACCAGAACCGGTTGTGCGTACCAGATATAGATGATTTACGTACCAGGATTGTTGCCGAGGCCTATGGTTCAAGATATTCTATACATCCAGGTTCCACCAAAATGTATCATGATCTTAAGCAGATTTATTGGTGGGATGGCATGAAGAAGGATATTACAGACTATGTGGCTAAGTGTCCTAATTGTCAGCAGGTTAAGGCAGAGCATCTTAAGCCTGGTGGTCTAACTCAGATTATTGAGGTTCCAACTTGGAAATGGGAAGCCATTAATATGGACTTCGTAGTCGGTCTTCCGAGGACTAAGAGGCAGCATGACTCCATATGGGTTATTGTGGACAGATTGACTAAGTCTGCCCACTTTATCCCTATGAAGTCTACTTACAGGGCCGAGGATTACGCGAGACTCTACATTGATGATATGGCATGGGATTCCTTTGTCTATTATTTCAGATAGAGGAGCTCAGTTTACTTCGCATTTTTGGAGATCTTTCCAGAAAAGCTTAGGCACGCAGGTAAAACTTAGCACTGCCTTTCATCCTCAGACAGATGGGTAGGCAGAGCGCACTATTCAGACATTAGAGGACATGTTGAGAGCGTGTGTGATTGACTTTAGAGGTAATTGGGATGACCATCTACCTTTGATAGAGTTCTCGTATAATAATAGCTATCACTCCAGCATTGGGATGGCACCATTTGAGGCATTGTATGGTAGGAGGTGTAGATCTCCAGTTGGGTGGTTCGAGGTTGGAGAGTCATCTATTTTGGGTCCAGAGATCATTCATGAGGCCTTGGAGAAAGTTAGAATGATTAGGGACAGGTTGTCTACTGCTTACAGCCGACAAAAATCATATGCAGACAACAGAAAGCGACCCTTAGAATTTAACGTTGGTGACCAGGTCTACTTGAAGATATCTCCTATGAAAGGGGTGATGAGATTTGGTAGAAAAGGGAAGCTGAGTCCGAGGTATGTAGGGCCATATGAGATCCTACAGCGTGTGGGTGAGGTGGCCAATGAGTTAGCATTGCCGGCGGAGTTAGCTTCTGTTCATCCAGTCTTTCATGTCTCTATGTTGAAGAAGTGCCTAGGTGATCCAGCATCAATCCTACCTGTAGAAGGTTTGGGTATTGGTGAAGACTTGTCCTATGAGGAAATACCTGTTGAGATCTTAGATAGACAGGTCAAGCGGCTGAGGAACAAGGAGATTGCCACAGTGAAGGTATTGTGGATAAATCATCTTGTGGAGGGTCTACGTGGGAGGCGGAGGCTGACATGAGATCCCGATATCCCCATCTTTTCAACTCTTGAGGTTAGGCTTCCTGCTCGTAAGACTATAGTTCCTTATCTCTTCATATTTTGTTGCTATTGGCTGATTGTACATAGTAATTAAGTTATGATCTGAATGGCATTATGATGTGTAATGGCAGTGTCATTCGGGGATGAATGTTCCTAAGGGGGGGATATTGTAACGATTCAAATTTTTTTATATAAATAAGAATAAATAGGTATTTAAGGGCATAATGGTCCTTTCACATTTTAAATGAATAATAAATAAATAAATAAAAACAGATTTGTATTTATTTATTTTAAATTTTATTTGACTAATTCTTGAATTAGTCTCCTAATCCTAATAGTTCTCTCTCTCTCACGCTTCTTAACTCTCTCTCTCTCACGTTCTCCATCTTCCTCACATTATTTCTGCCAAAATATCAACAGTTCTTCATGCTTGAAGAACTCACATAAAATTTTTAAGTAAAAGAAAAAGTAATCAAAACGTCAAGACTAAGAGAGGTTCATCGAGTGAGGTGTACGTTGAAGTGAATTGGGAGTGGTTTGGAGGAGTTTTCTGGGCAGCAAAATCAAAGTTTGAACATCGATTAAGGTATGGGTTTCTCTCATGGAATTCTTTCTCCAAGAGTACTTTCTTTCGAACGTTTCTTAAAACTCTTGAAACTAAGGTTGTTCCCCTTCGTATGTCCTTGTCCTTAGCTCCCTAACGAATTTGTAGGATGGGTATGTTGTGCTGCTAGATTCTTGAATGAATGATGTGTTTAAAGTTTGTGTCTTTCGGAAAGTATGAAAAGTATATATGTATGTATTTGTGCAAGTTTTTGACCATGACTTTAAGTCTTTCTTTAGCATGTTAATAGATTAGAGATTATTCGTGTTTTATGTGCAAATAGAGGCTCTTAAAAGCTTGATGTTCATTATGATGAAGTATATAGTGATTGAATAACAATTTTTTAGCCAAACAAACCCATGAAATATGCACTTAAAATGTGTTAAAATAGTCTACGAATTTTCTTAGGAATTCAAGTGAAAATATTGATAAAAATGAATTGAAAAATGACCAAAAATTCCAGTAATAATGCAACTTTAATTTAGACTAAAGTTTAATGAAGGAAATCTGGAAATTTATTAAATTTTAAAGGGATGAGGCCACCAGGATTCGAACCTGGGACCTCACCCGTGAGGCAGCAGTAATTCGCAGAAAAAAAAATAGCTGGGGGCAAGGATCGAACACGCGACCTGGGAAGGAGAAGGAGAACTTTTAATGCACAATTAAATGGGAGGCGTGGGGATCGAACCCACGACCTCCCAGTTTGCGAACGAAAAAGAAAAAAATAAATAAAAAGGGAATGCTGGGGGCGGGGATCGAACCCACGACCCCCATTCGCGAAGAAAAAAAAAGAATAAAAAGGGATGCGAGGCGTGGGGATCGAACCCACGACCTTAGAGCTGAAGGGGGGAGTAAAATATTAAGGGAATAAAAGGTGAGGCTGTGGGGGTTCGAACCCACAACCTCACAGCCTCCATCCCCAGCGAAAATCACTGAAAAATAAGGGGGGGCTGTGGGGGTTCGAACCCACAACCTCCCTATTCAAGCGATTTTAATTTTTTTAAAAAAATATTTGAATTAGAATTATAATAAAAATAGAAAAATTAATTCTTTCATGAAAATATTGAGATTTAAATTAGAAATAGAAAATTATTTTTTCATGTAAATGATTGAAATTTAATTTAAAATTCTAATTAAGATAGAAAATTTATTATGTCATGAAAATGTAGAGATTTAATTTAGAGTTCTAAAGTTATGAATATTAGAAATAAAATCAATGAAAAATATAAATGATATCCAAATGATTCAAGAATTGGGTTCCCGTGCCCAAACATCCGTATTGATACATAAGTCATACGTGAGTAAAATATTCAAGAATAATGTCATCTAATTAGATCAAAAATCAAGATCTTGGTATATATACAAGATACATAAGTCTTGTAACACATAATCTTAGGAAAATAAGAATCACTTAACGAACTATAAATGAAGCCCCATGGCTTGTATGTATAGACACATAAGTTTAACATACGTTCAAAAATAAGTGAACCTAAGATATACGTAATGAAATGAAGAATGTGGTGACAACCATGATGTGAGGCTAATGTATATGATGAGAGCAATCTCAAATGAGCCTAAGTAAAGATTACCAATACGTACTCACCAATGAGAGTTCAAGATAATGAAGAGATCAGTCTCTATGAACACTCTAATGAAAATATTAAGTTTAAAACACTTAATACTAATGATGAGATGAGAAATCATCTATTGAGCTATGATGTCCTCATACTAGAAGCCAACTTCCATGATGTATGAGTTGAATGTAATGGAACTTTATACCGAGCACCGATAGGCTAGCTATGAGCGGTGATGCCTTCTTTCGGGAAGTGCGGAGGTTCACGTAACTCTCATGAGATGAGACTGTCCGGCTTGCCGGGTATGGGTCTCCATACATCTCCTAGTCTTTGAACCTATATTGCCACTATAGGGATCTGGCGGGGTTAAATTCCCATATACGCTAGCATGTTATTGAATCGCTTTGGCCTGTGATTCCACCTCTTTTCGGTGTGGGGGAGACCCTGGATTTCATGATGCTCACATGATCTATGTTGGTTAAAGTTAAAGTTCCCAATGAATGAATGAGGTCAGCCTCAAATGAATCATATAAGGAAATGAATGATACCGAAGGTGTTAGGATAGGATAATCAAGAGGTGAGCTAGATTTAGGTAATGACATTAGGTTATCCCTGATCATTGCACACCAAACCCGATGAAAGTCTTAAACTACAACCTAGGTATAGCTGGTGTTCGTGCTGGCCTATGAAATGAAATGAAATGAAATACTTATGAATGAATGAAGTAGACTCTGTGTTTGCTAAAGGAGGCTCCCTTGTTGAGGTCCCATATGTTGAGCCCTCATTTTGGGAAGTCTTAAAGTTAAGTCTATGATAATAAGGTCTCATGGTATATGAATGAATAATATGAAAAAAATTATGTGTTATATGTTATGTGCTATATAAAGATGTTATGTGTTATGTACCATACGATAATTATAATGATGCATATCACTCTCATGGCATAACTTTCCAAATCTCAATTTAGCAAGTCTACTGACTTGACTTCCAAACATCATGTTGTTAGGAAAGAGCTCTTCTTTCTCATGCATGTCCCTGGTGTGTGCTTGCATATACCCATACTTAGTACAAGTGTGTACTTATTCCATACAAACAACTACTTTTAGGTACAGGCACAGGTGGACGGTAGAGCTACAGATTCGTTGTTGCAGCTATCCGGACGTCAGCATTCATACGGAGTTTGGTAGGTCCTCATGCTTTCGAGGATGCTACTGTTTTACATTCTAGCGTAGTTTAGAGTTGAGCTAGTGGAGCATTTTCCACTAGCGTTTCTTTCCCGTTTTGGTTCAGACTTTGTATTGGGGTTATTTTGACCGATATACAATTAATACTTAATGAATTATTTCTTTCAGTTTCTTATATCTTAATTGTTAGATGGTTGATGTTGAACGATTATGAAATATAATGAATGTTTAACAAGTACGATTAAAGGATAAAAAATTTCAAATTTTCCGCAAAAATTAACCTATGTAAAGTAAGAATGACGTAAGTAGGCTTGTTTGCGACCTCTGAGAGGTCAACGACGCCGGTCTCATCTGGGGTCTAGATTCCAGTCGTGACATCATGTCTCTTAAACCTTCTTCAAGATTACAATTTTGAAATGTGGGTACTGAGAGCCTTGTCTCTCTATTATCAAGGGTTTTCTTTTTAATACTCCCTTTGTCCCTAATTACTTGTCCACTTTTGAATTGAAAAACCTATTAAAAATACAATAATTGATATAGTGAGCTTATCATTTTACCCCTATTAATTATGAAGTGAATGAACTAAAATTTTTTATGATTTTCAAGAAATTTTACATTTTTCAAATTAATAAATTGAGGGTATAATAGAGAAACGCTTTTTGTACTTTCTTAATTAGTGAAAATGGACAAGTAATTAGGGACAACTAAAAAAGGAAAAATGGACAAGTGATTAGGGACAGAGGGAGTACAACTCTAGGACATTTTTAGAAAGAGACAACTCTTTTCAACCATCGACTAAGAAGAAGTGGAGTAAAAATTATTGGGGCCATTGTGGGGTGCTGCTATGATGACCAAGGGACCACTACAACTATAGCAGCCAAGGGACTTGGATAGTGATCCTAGATAGTCCTTTCCTAGATTATCTTATGTAAGTGAAATACTTTTTTCTACCAAGGCAGGTCGATCTCAGCTTTAGTCGACTAGACTGACCCAATTTAGACTTAAGAATTTTACCGCGGGTATTTTTTAAAATGAAAGGATTGATCATAATATTTAAACGGATTTAATCAAGCATGACATAAACTCAATAAAATTGAAGTTCTTTCTTCCCCTGTCATGTAGGGAGATAGACATTATATATATGGATCCCAATATGATTAATATTTATCATATTGACTATAAAATGAGATTTTTCTTTCATCATAATCATAAATGTATATATTCATTTGATAAAAATTTAGTAAACATCTTGAATATTTTTCTTAAAAAGAATAAAATATATCTTTTTAATTCTAACACTATTATAAACACATCGTTTTTAGATGTGTTTTGTGCAATTATTTTAGATTGACTTGTCTCAAGACTAATATAGAATTATATACAATGTGAATCGAGTGAAACAAATGCTGGAACAGTAAGTGCTGCAACAACATCGGTTGCACATAATCGTTCAAATGCTGCCTTAGCGCCGGCTGAGAAACCTGCAAAGTTTTCTGTAGTCGACTTTAAGAGATGTCAGCAAAAAATGTTCTTCTATCTCACCACATTGAGTCTGCAGAAGTTCATTAATGAGAATGTTCCTGTTATGTCAGATGAAACTCCGGCTGATGAACGATTCTTGGTAAGAGAAGCATGGACATACTCTGATTTTTTGTGTAAAAATTATATTTGAGTGGTCTGCAAGATGATATGTACAATGTGTATAGCAATGCCAAAACGTCAAAAGATCTGGGATGCTTTAGAAAAGAAGTACAAAACAGAAGATGCCAGAATGAAGAAATTCATTGTGGCAAAATTTCTGGACTATAAGATGATAGACAGTAAGACTGTAGTCACCCAATTTCAAGAATTACAGGTCATAATCCATGATCTCCTTGCTGAAGGTATAAATTTATTTAATGCATATGTTAGAAATATTAAGTTTTCCCTTAATACTCACATAACCTTTAATGTAGGATTGATTGTGAATGATGCTTTTCAAGTGGCTGCAATTATTGAAAAGTTACCTACATTGTGGAAGGACTTTAAAAACTACTTGAAACACAAATGCAAGGACATGAATGTTGAAGATCTCATAGTAAGGTTGAGAATCGAAGAGGATAATAAGGTTGCAGAAAAGAGGTCATGTGGTAATTCAGCAATATCTGGAGTAAATTTTGTTGAAGAAGATCCCACAAAATTAAAGAAAAGAAAGAAAGCATCTGGTCCAAAAAGCAATCCTCCTAAGAAGAAATTCAATGGAAACTGCTTTAATTGTGGTAAAAATGGTCATAGGGCTAATAAATGCCAGGGGCCTAAGAAAGACAAGAAAAAGAAGGATCAAGCAAACTTGGCTGAATCCAAAGGAGAATGGATGATCTCTGTGCAATGCTTTCAGAATGTAACTTTGTTGGAAATCCAAGAGAATGGTGGGATAGATTCCGGTGCCTCATGCCATGTTTGTGTCAACAAAGAATTATTTTCATCATATACTCCAGCACTTACAGATGAAAAATTGTTTATGGCAAACTCCGCTATTGCAAAGGTGGAAGGAACTGGCAAAGTCCTATTAAAGATGACATCAGGCAAGGTGGTGACTTTGAATAGGGTCTCATATGTTCCAGAATTGAGAAAAAATTTAGTTTCAATTCCAGTTCTGACCAAGAATAAATTTAAATGTGTATTTGTTTCTGATAAAGTAGTAGTAAGCAAAAATGATATGTATGTAGGAAAAGGCTACCTTAGTGATGACCTTTTCAAACTCAATGTAATTGCAGTTGATATGAATAAAGATTTTGTTTCTTCTTACTTGCTTGAGTCTAAATGTCTATGGCATGAACGTTTGGGACACGTTAATAACAAAACCTTGCGAAAACTGATTAACTTAAATATTTTGCCAAAATTTGAGTGCAATAAATCAAAATGTCAAATTTGTGTTGAATCTACGTATGCTTAGCATTCTTATAAATCTGTTTAAAGAAATTCAAATCCTTTGGAATTGATTCACACTGATATTTGTGACATGAAGTCAAAACCATCACGTGGTGGGAAAAATGTATTTCGTAACTTTTATTGACGATTGCACTAGATATTGTTATGTCTATCCGCTAAATAGTAAGAATGAAGCAATAGATGCATTTAGGCAATATAAAACTGAAGTTGAAAATAAGTTAGATAAAAAGATCAAAATGATCAGAAGTGATAGATGTGGAGAATATGAATCTCCATTTGCAGAAATATGTTTAGAAAATCGAATAATCCATCAAACTACTGCTCCCTACACTTCTCAGTCTAATGGAATTGCAGAAAGGAAAAACCGAACTTTAAAAGAAATGATGAATGCATTACTTATAAGTTCAGGTTTACCACAGAACTTGTGGGGGGAAGCTATCCTTACAGCAAATCAGATACTTAACAGAGTGCCTCACTCAAAGACAATGTAATTCCATATGAGAAATGGAAAGGTAGAAAACCCAATTTGAAATATTTCAAAGTGTGGGGGTGTGTAGCCAAAGTCCAAGTTCCTATACCTAAGAGGGTAAAAATAGGACCTAAGACTGTGGATTGTGTATTCATTGGATATGCCACAAACAGTAAGGCATGTCGATTTTGGGTTCATAAGTCCGAACATCCAGATATTCATGATAATACAGTAATGGAATCAGATAGTGCTGAATTTTTTGAACATATCTATCCGTATAAAACTAGACTTGATCATCTAGTGGGGGATCTAAACAACCCAAAGAAGAACCAAAAGAGAATGAACAAAATGAAGAAAGTCCAAGATGCAGTAAACGTCAAAACACATCTACTTCATTTAGATCATATTTTGTAACATTTCTTCTTGAAAGTGAGCCTCAAACATTCAAGGAAACAATGTTGTCTAGCGAGTCAACCTCTTGGAAGGAGGCTGTTAATAGTGAAATTGAATCAATCTTAAGCAATCATACTTGGGAGTTGGTTGATCTTCCTTTAGGGAACAAACCCTTGGGTTCAAAATGGATCTTTAAAAGGAAGATGAAAGACGATGGAACTATTGACAAATATAAAGCAAGACTTGTTGTCAAAGGTTTTAGACAAAAAGAAGGTCTTGATTATTTTGACACATACTCGCCAGTGACTAGGATTACATCAATTCGGATATTAATTGCACTAGCTGCAGTATACGGTCTTGAAATTCATCAAATGGATGTGAAAACAGCCTTCTTAAATGGAGAGCTTGAAGAGGAAATTTACATAGAATAGCCTGAGGGTTTTGTCTTTCCTGGTAAAGAAAAGAAAGTGTGCAAACTTATTAAGTCACTTTATGGGCTTAAACAAGCACCAAAACAATGGCATGCAAAGTTTGATCAAACCATGTTGTAAAATGGATTTAAGATCAATGAATGTGATAAATGTGTTTACATTAAAGATACTCCAAATCAGGAAGTTATTTTATGCCTATATGTAGATGATATGCTTATAATGAGCAAAGACATTGCTAATATAAAAGCTACAAAGCGTATGCTTGCTAGTAAGTTTGATATGAAAGATTTAGGAGTTACTGATGTGATATTAGAAATTAAAATTCTTATAACTCCTAACGGTCTAGCATTGTCTCAAACTCATTATATTCAAAAGATACTTGAAAAATTTAAATTTTTGAATTTTAAAAGGGCAAAGACTCAAATTGATGTAAATCTTCATCTTGCAAAGAATAAATGTGAAAGTCAGTCTCAATTAGACAATGCTAGCGTATTGGGAAGTTTAATGTATGTCATGAATTGTACACGACCAGACATAGCTTGCGCTATCAGTAAACTGAGTCGATACACAAGTAATCCTAATCATAATCATTGGTTGGAAATGAAGAGAGTTTTGGGATACTTAGATGACACTCAAAACTATGCTTTACATTACAACAAATATCCAGCTGTTCTTGAAGGATATAGTGATGCAAATTGGATTACTGGGTCAACTAAAACAAAATCCACAAGTGGATACGTTTTTACTATTGGTGGAGGAGCAATATCTTGGAAATCATCCAAACAAACATGTATAGCTCGGTCTACAATGGAGTCTAATTCATTGCTTTAGACAAGGCAGGTGAAGAAGCTGAATGACTCCGGAATTTCTTAGAAGATATTCCATTTTGGCCCAAACCAATGGCCCCTATATGCATACATTGTGATAGTCAAGCTGCAATAGGAAGGGCTGGAAGCATTATGTATAACGGCAAGTCTCGTCACATAAGACGAAGACATAACTCTGTGAGACAACTACTTTCTAGTGGAATTATCACAATTGACTATGTGAAGTGAAAATATAATGTGTCGGATCCACTTACAAAAGACCTAAATAGAGAGGGAGTTGAGAAATCATCGACGGGAATGTGACTATGGCCGAGAACAAGTCATCGTTGCAGTAACTCTACCTAGAAGACTGGAGATCCCAAGATCTAGGTTCATAGAGATAAAACAAAGTCATTGATGACGGTTCAACATTGTCAAAGGAAAAGAAAAAATTATTATTATTTTATGGTCCATTCTCATGATGAGACAATGTTTAGTAACCAGGATAAAGACATAAGGAATTTTTAATGGTTTGTAAGTTTGATACAGGGAATATCAAATGGTGTATCTATGGGATAACACATTTAGAAATCACCTATGTAAGTGTGAAGTGTAAGACGCTTCAAGGAGAATCCGGTAAGGCCAGTTCTTTAAGAACTTTCTATCCAAGATGTGTTCATGGCTGAAAAGAACAAAACAATGAGAACTAAGAACAGTTCAAGGGTTGATTGTGTGACATATGTTGTCTAGGTATACACCAAAGCTCGACGGTTCAAAGATTTCAAATCTACGATTAACTGAGTATATCGATATATGTTCACTATGGAAAGTTTAAAGGGAAACCTACTTATCTAGATACGATTAACCTTTACCTACAAGACACACAAGTTTTTTCATGCATATGTTTTAACAATAGCCTTCCCCATTCATTTGGGGGATTGTTGGGATTTAGCAAGTGTGAATGGGAAAAGAAAAGAGAGAATATGAAAAGTGAGGGAACTACTTTGGAGGGAAAATGAAAAGTCATTTGTAAAGTGCAAATGAAAAGTCATTTCTCCCATATCGGCAAAAGAAAGGGAAATTGTTGTCTTTATAGAAGGAAACACTTCCATTAATTCTTAAAGAGCTATGAAGAAGATGCCCCCTCGCGCCGTCGTCGTCGTCACTCGGCTTCGACTTCGAATTTGGAAAATGATGTGATTGATTGATAAATTTTTTGGACAAAATTTATTTAATCAGTTTTTGTTAAATCAAATAAATCCTGTTAAAATTATCTCTTATAAATTTGCAGGTAACGGTAACATTCCGAAAAGTTGTTACTCTTTCCGAAAAGTCGTTACTTTCCAAAAAGTCGTTACTTTCCAAAAAGTCTTTATTTTCCTAACAGACACAATCGGCGGCCCCAATCGCAAGGCTAGATCCAGATCCCCCATAGCCTGTTCAGCATGAGGAATGGCTGGCGGAGCATCAGGATTTCCTTGATCCACTTTTAACCTTTTAAAAACCTTTTTGGGCTTTGGATTGATCCAAAAACGACCTATTTTCAATCTCTTACTTACTCTCTCGTGCGATTTTTTCGAAAAGTTGTTATTTTTTCCAAAAGACACAACTTTCTCGATAAAATGGGTCTGAACAGATTTCACTGAACAAATATGTTCCTTGCTAAAAATGGCTATAAAAGGAAGTCAATTTTTGATTTTTTAATACACTGAAAATTTTTCTTTCTCTGCATTTATTTTTCTCTCAAATAAATCAAAGTGTCGATCGACTGAGTCTGTGTGACTTCTTGCTGTTCTTAAGTTCGTTGAAGTTAATGAAGTTTGAGGTACCGCTATTTCTTTAACAGGTTTAATCCATTTTATCTTGGGAGACATTAATCCATAACCTTGGGTACAGTGAGGGGATTAAATTTTTTAAGGACACACAGTAGTTTCTGTGGACTCGAATTAATTCTTGTTTTTATATTTTTTCTACTTCATCTTATTTCTGTTTCTGTTTATTAACCTTATAAATACAGGTTATTGTAAGAATAACAGTTGATACATTGTGAATGAATCTTTGGTTATTGAATATGATAATATTTCTTAACCCTTCTTGAAGATTACGATTTGGAAATATGCGTATTTAGAGCCTTTTCTCTCTATTATCAAGGGTTTTGTCTTTAATACTCCTTTTGTCCCTAATTAATTGTCCACTTTTGAATTGACAAACCTATTAAAAATACAATAATTGATATAGTGAGCTTATCATTTTACCCCTATTAATTATGAAGTGAATGAACTAAATTTTTTTATGATTTTCAAGAAATTCTACATTATTCAAATTAATAAATTGAGGGTATAATAGAGAAACGCTTTTTGTACTTTCTTAATTTGTGAAAATGAACAAGTAATTAGGGACAACTAGAAAAGGAAAAATGGACAAGTGATTAGGGACAGAGGGAGTACAACTCTAGGACATTTTTAGGAAGAGACAACTCTTTTCAACCATCGACTAAGAAGAAGTGGAGTAAAAATTATTGGGGCCATTGTGGGGTGCTGCTATGATGACCAAGGGACCACTACAACTATAGCAGCCAAGGGACTTGGATAGTGATCCTAGATAGTCCTTTCCTAGATTATCTTATGTAAGTGAAATATTGTTTTCTGCCAAGGCAGGTCGATCTCAGCTTTAGTCGACTAGATTGACCCAACTTAGGCTTAAGAATTTTACCGCGGATATTTTTTAAAATGAAAGGATGGATCATAATATTTAAACGGATTCAATCAAGCATGACATAAACTCAATAAAATTGAAGTTCTTTCTTCCACTGTCATATAGAGAGATAGACAATATATATATATGCATCCCAATATGATAAATATTTATCATATTGACTATAAAAGGAGATTTTTCTTTCATCATAGTCATAAATGTACATATTCATTTGATAATAATTTAGTAAACATCTTGAATATTTTTCCTAAAATGAATAACATATATCTTTTTAATTCTAACACTATTATAAAGACATCATTTTTAGATGTGTTTTGTGCAATTATTTCAGATTGACTTGTCTCAAGACTAATATAGAATTATATACAATGTGAATCGAGTGACAGGTTGGTGAGTATGATATATTAAGAAAACCATTATTGAGCAAGATTTAGTTTCAAATATTTTTGAAAGCAACATAATTTTTTTTATCTAAATATGGTTTATTCAAAATGAAAGAAAATAATAATGTGCTTTGACAAGCGATGTAACTTGTTCAATCATACATACATCACCATTTAAGATTTTAAAAATATTTGTATTTTTTAATTAATAATTAAAATTGAATATTTTTAAGCATATTCAAATACTATCAAAATTTATATTTCATCCGAACCAATATATAAATGTTCCCTTGTTTCAATATTTAATTATGTACATACTTGAATCAAAATATACTTTTTATTTTTTTAAACAACTCGATGACGGAAATGAATAAACAAATATGTTTGGGATACTTTATGACCATTTTCTATGTACACTACTCAAATTTAAATTACATTAATATTTTTCCTAATAAGTTGGTTAACATAATACCAGAACCATAAGTAAATATATCTCAAAATAATTCTATCTAACTTTTATATAATATCCCTTCATTTAGTGTTTTTCCAAAATTGTACTTGCAAGCAATAAAAAAATCTCTATTTCAAACTTTTAAAAAAATATAGAGAATAAAAATTTTCTCTATAAATAGGAGTCAATCCCAGGCAACAAAATCAAAACTACTACTGCTACTACAACAAATTCATTTTAACCCTCATATACAAAAAAACACATTTTTCCTCCCCTTTAGCCATGACAAGAAACAAAGTGAACTATGCTTTTATTGAAGATGATACTAAAAGAAAAATATCATATGATAAAAGACTGAAAGGGATCTTGAAAAAATCTGATGAACTGAAAACACTTTGTGATGTTGAAGTGGCTCCAGTCATATACGGCCCTTACAGGAATGAACCATACGCATTTCCAAATAATAATGTTGTACGCAACACTTTTATAAAGTTTAAAGAGTTGCCGATATTGGACAGATCTAAGAAGATGGTGACAAGAGAAGAGTTCACTATGAAAAGGATCAAGAAGTTGGAGGAACAACTTCAAAAGATAAGAAAGGAAAATAGGGTCAAGGAAATGACAAATGAGATGTATGAGTTGTTCAATAGAAAAACTCTTTCTGTTGACATGAGCACTTCCTATCTCAACGACCTACGTTGTGTGATAAAAAAGAATCTCAAACAGGTACATGAACTAATGATAAAAGAGGCTGATGGAGAGGGTTCTACATCGAATGCCCCTCAACCCATTGTCGAACCAATGGTATCCAGTAGGCACAATTTTGAAGGACCAATGGATCCTTCTCCTCTATTGTTTTCATAAATGGCTCCTCCAATGTATTCTCCTACATTGACACAACCAATCGAACCTTCAATTGGTATATCAACCTCAACGAATAATGATCATAATCTCTCTGTTAACTTACCAGATAGTCCTACAATTTCTGGGTTGCTTAACACGAAGGATGATGATGTGATGACCTTATTGGCTGATCCGTTTTTTAAAAATATAAATGTTCAAGATCCAAACAACGCCAAAAAAAACTAAGGACCAATGTGTATATTTTTAATTTCTACTATTTTCTAAGTACTTATAGTCAAATGGAGTATTTATGTTGTTTACTATTTTTCATATCTAAATTATATCATTGGACTCTTCGGATAAGTTTCTCTTCGTCCTCCTTTGAAGTGTTCTTCTGTCGTATTCCTTGATGTGTTTCAAAGTTTGTTGTTTCATTCACTTATTAAATCGATGGTCAATTATTCTTATGTTTATGATACTTATTTTTCATTTATTTTTATTATTATTATTGAAATGTTGTTGTTAGTTTTATTTTTCAAAATGACCTCTTACACTTGAAAATTAACAAAACCAATTCACATATAGGATAAAACTTTATTTTTAAACTTTTCTGGTGTAAACTAGTAACACATCTAGTATTATAATATTGTCTTTTATATGTTAAAAAGTTCAAAGGTTCTATTATAACTTAATTTTTAGAATTGATGTTTACACTCCCAAAACACAGAACTGGATCACTAAATTTATATTTTGGTTCTATTTTTCTCATATTTTTCCCTTCGTGAGGTAGAGAAATTCTGCATATGTTCAAAGTCTATTGGACAAAATAAATGTGTCCCCTGCATTAGGAATATAACTTTATGGTTTATTTATTGGAAGATACAACTATTCATATAAGAAATAAAAAATAAGGCAAGGAAGATAATAATAAATTAATAGGTAAAATTTGAACTACGACAGGTACTAATACACAAAATTTAATATAAAATTGAGATTTACAAATATCCTAATGTTACTGAACATGTCGGTGAAATATATTTTTAATGATGTTCATCTGACCCGAAAGGGCATGTTTATGTTGTGATAATATTTCCTGTTCTGCCATGTATTGTTAATTTTGAACAACAGTTGGTCTGTATATCTATTTTTGGTTGTGCATATTCTTGTGTTATAGTATATCTCTTAGGTTTTATTTATACTTAGATCTTTTCCAATAGTTGTCTTTATTTTCAAATTCGGTGACTTGTGCAATTAATGATTTTCCAGAGACAAAGTCAATGTAAGATACTATAGATAGTTTGGTTGATAATATGTTTGTCTGATTTGACCCAAAAAAATTAAGTCAATTGATAGTATCGAGTGTTAATGTTTTCATTAAGTTGTTTTCATCCCTATAGAGTTTAATGTGTTAAGTTTGTGCATGTTGATAGTTATTTTCAGTTTGATTGTCATTTTTCATGAGTGCTTACTGTTTGTCTTCACTTTGTCGTATCGCAGTAGTCCTAATTAACCTTAAAATAAGTTGTATGAATTAGCTGACAAATGTATAATGGACAAGCTTATGATATCATGCATGTGTATGCATGTTGACATCTTCCTAAGAGTGATTGTTTGATTTTCTCAATATTAAATTATCTAGCCTCCTTTATACTATATATTTCAGGGATTCTCTTTTCCTGAGTTTGCACATATAAATAGAAGAAGTGATTACCATTGCCAAATAGTTTTCATGGAATAATAAAATAATACATAGACTGTATGAATATTCATTGATCTTAAATGTTGTCATGTGATAAACTGTCACTTCTATGATTCAAGTTTGTTTCAAGTCTAATTCTTGCTAGGTAGAAGAGTGAAGTCTCAGTATGTATGATGTTGAAGTTTCTAACTCAAGGATAAGAAGTAGTTTACGTTTTTTGTGTTATGATAAGTTTGTATTTTACCTACTTTTAAGTTTCTAAGCTTAAACCATTATGTTCTCAGAGATAAAAAGAAGGCATTTATGGTGTTTAAACCTTGAAAATTAGGTTTTCATAATTTACAGTCGATCGAGTAGATATAAAGTAAAAAGGTTCAAAGATGAAGGTTATCAAGTAGTTTGTTGCCACAAAGTGATGTTGATGCCTTCGCAAGTCCACATGTGGCTCCGCATCACTAACTTACTAAATTGAAACTATAGGAAGAATGGTCGCACAAAAAGTTTTGTGTGTGGTAAACATATGCAGTGCAATTCTTAATATAGGGATGCATCTCCCCTACATATCAAATTACGTTAGAAACGACAATTTTACCATACTACTTGATATGAGAAATCATTCGTGACTGAAACAACAAATACAGTGGAGCAGTACGTGTATGAGACCTAATTATAATGACCTGGTCTGTTATGTTTTGAAATTATTGTAAAGTTATTATTTTACCCCTCCCAATATTGGCTTCGAGTCAAACTCTGTTTTTTGTTTCGATGATTCCATTTTGTACAGAACGTCAAGAATAGTCTTAAAAATATGATTTGTATATACAGTATTTGAACGAATTCTAATGGTCCTTTTGATGTTTTGAGAGTTGGCTGATTTTTCTGGTCCATAAGTTTTATACCCTTTGCGTCTCCGATAGGCCTTCCGCTTAAGCGACCTTCATTTAAGCCAAGGCATGATCTCTAAAGCGAAGGACAAACTTTAGCGGGGTTAACTTAAATTCTTTTCTTCAAAGATGTATATTGGGAGTAGGTATTTCCAAAGAGATTTAGAATGTTTTTACATTTAAATAAGAATGGAAACTGAGATTGCCAAAGAGACTTCGGGCTTGTTTTCAGAAAATATTAACCGCTTTCTAATGAAGTAAAAGAGGAAACTGAGATTTCCATGATAGCCTTTGAGCTAAATTTTTGAGCACTAATCTCAAATCACAGATGAATTTGTTTTTAAAACATATGAGCTAAGTATATTTTTTGGAGTAGTATTGAACACCGATATGAAGATGATAGTTCATATTAACTCAAGTCTCCATGAACCATGTAGCCATCCTGGATAGAAATGGGTCGTACTTTTTAGATGAACCCATTGACAATAGCCTAGTGGATCCACTTAGTAGTTCTGGTCCTATACTCCGGCAAGATGTATGGTGACCGGGCAGCGTTTGCCTAATGCCATTGTACCATCACTATAGCTATTAAGTGATGGTTTTCTATTAGAGAAACCCCCACAACAATAATTGCTTGGTTCCTGAATGGGTTTTGCTTAGAGCGAATGGAGGAATGAGAAATCATTCATGCATTGCGCAGGTAAACTTTGAGAGGGAGCATGATATGATTTTTTTTTTAATTATATTATGATTATGAGATGACATCATGTTTCAAACAGTTTTCCTTTTTCTTTATGTTGCAATTATTTTAAACTTCTTCTTATTAAAATGAGTTTAATTAAGTATCAGGAGTTGAGTATCTTATGTTTAGCATCTTGGGTTGATATGTGCTTCATTGAGTCAAGTATGATATCTTTATAGTTGAGTATCTTATCCTTGAGTACTTTTCAGTTGAGTAGTTTTGAGTATCCTGGAGTATTTCTTGAGTAGAGTTAGTTTGAAAAGAGGTAAGTATTTTTCCATTTTTATCAACTTCAAGCTTATGTTATTCTTTAGAATTCCATTTACATGCTCATACCTTCCACGTACTGAGACATTTGACCTGCATCTTCTCATGATGCAGACACAAGTATTCAGGATCTTCAACAGGAGCTTCGTCGATACATGCAAGAGTTCGAGTTAGCTATGGTGAGCCTCCTTTATTCGGGTGGATTTCATTTACTTTTCAATTTAGTCAGGATGTCGTGGGTCTAGTCCCGACATTCATATTAATCAGTTAGAGGCTTCATAGATAGTCAGTATAGTTGAGAAGGCTGTATCACTCATTTTATTAAATATTTTAAAGACTAAAGTTGTCTTTTTATGGTTAGTAGTATACATTTTATTATATAAAGTTTTCTTTGGACTTAAAGTTTGTGTGTAAGTTTTACGAACTTTTATTTTAGTTTTAAGCCTTTGTATGCTTAAGTTTGTCTTTCGCTTGTTGTTAGCCATGATGAGGGCTCTGTTGGGGGACCAACAATGGTTCTTTCGTGCCTGTTGGCCACGTCTAGGGTGTAGACTCAAGTCGTGACATAAAGTTTTTGTATAAATTCTACAGATTGCATGACAGTTCGTAGAAACTTCTACGGGCTATAGACCAGGACAGTAGAATGAAATTTGAGCCTTAAAATATAGTTAAAATTTAGAGATAGTTGTTTGTCATCACGGCGGACCCTCTTCTTCTTTTATGTTTATGTTTTTTTCTATTTGTGAAATCAACAATTTTGAAACATGTAATTATCTTTTCAATTTGTTTTAATATGTTAGTGGATTGGACACGTGGCTACAAGGTTTTAAGTTATATTAGAATGACAAGGTTTTTTGCTCCTTTATTTCTATTGTCTTCCTTTCATATTTGTTAGCATTTTGTGGGTTTGAGGCTGACTTTTTGTAAAGGGACAAACAATTTCAATCTCTTCCATTTTTGAGTCACGATACTAATTTATTTGAATTTTTTTATGTAATTTTTGAAACTATTTATACCTATGTTTAGGATCTTATTAAGGTGGTTCGCAATTAAGTTTTATCTGGTTTGTGAGTTCTTAAGATGCTAGTTTTGATAGAGGAATTTATTGCTACATTGTGAATGAATATTTGGTTATTGAATATGATCATGTCTCTTAAACCTTCTTGAAGATTACGATTTTGAAATGTGGGTATTGAGAGCCTTATCTCTCTATTATCAAGGGTTTTATTTTTAATACTCCCTTTGTCCCTAATTACTTGTCAACTTTTGAATTGATAAACCTATTAAAAATACAATAATTGATATAGTGAGCTTATCATTTTACCCCTATTAATTATAAAGTGAATGAACTAAATTTTTTAATGTTTTTCAAGAAATTCTACATTTTTCAAATTAATAAATTGAGGGTATAATAGAGAAATGTTTTTTATACTTTCTTAATTTGTGAAAATGGACAAGTAATTAGGGACAACTAAAAAAAGGAAAAAAAGACAAGTGATTAGTGACAGAGGGAGTACAACTGTAGGACATTTTTAGGAAGAGACAACTCTTTTCAACCATCGACTAAGAAGAAATGGAGTAAAAATTATTGGGGCCATTCTGGGAAGCTGCTATGATTACCAAGGGACCACTAGAGCTATAGCAGCCAAGGGACTTGGATAGTGATCCTAGATAGTCCTTTCCTAGATAATCCTATGTAAGTCCAAGGCAGGTCGATCTCAGCTTTAGTCAACTAGATTGACCCAATTTAGACTTAAGAATTTTACCGCGGGTATTTTTTAAAATGAAAGGATGGATCATAATATTTAAACGGATTTAATCAAGCATGACATAAACTCAATAAAATTGAAGTTCTTTCTTCCACTGTCATATAGAGAGATAGACAATATATATATGGATCCCAATATGATTAATATTTATCATATTGACTATAAAAGGAGATTTTTCTTTCATCATTGTCATAAATGTACATATTCATTTGATAAAAATTTAGTAAACATCTTGAATATTTTTCCTAAAATGAATAAAATATATCTTTTTAATTCTAACACTATTGTAAACACATCATTTTTAGATGTGTTTTGTGCAATTATTTCAGATTGACTTGTCTCAAGACTATTATAGAATTATATACAATGTGAATCGAGTGACAGGTTGGTGAGTATGATATATGAAGAAAAACATTATTTAGCAAGATTTAGTTTCAAATATTTTTGAAAGCAACATAATTTTTTTTTATCTAAATATGGTTTATTCAAAATGAAAGAAAATAATAATGTGCTTTGACAAGCGATGTAACTTGTTCAATCATACATACATCACCATTTAAGATTTTAAAAATATTTGTATTTTTTAATTAATAATTAAAATTGAATATTTTTAAGCATATTCAAATATTATCAAAATTTATATTTCATCCGAAAATATATAAATGTTCCCTTGTTTCAATATTTAATTATGTACATACTTGAATCAAAATATACTTTTTATTTTTTAAAAAAACTCGATGACGGAAATGAATACTTTATGACCATTTTCTATGTACACTACTCAAATTTAAATTACATTAATATTTTTCCTAATAAGTTGGTTAACATAATACAAGAACCATAAGTAAATATATTTCAAAATAATTCTATCTAACTTTTATATAATATCCCTTCATTTAGTGTTTTTCCAAAATTGTACTTGCAAGCAATAAAAAAATCTCTATTTCAAACTTTTAAAAAAATATAGAGAATTAAAATTTTCTCTATAAATAGGAGTCAATCCCAGGCAACAAAATCAAATCTACTACTGCTAATACAACAAATTCATTTTAACCCTAATATCCAAACAAACACATTTTCCCTCCCCTTTAGCCATGACAAGAAACAAAGTGATCTATGCTTTGATTGAAGATGATACCAAAAGAAAAATCTCATATGATAAAAGACTGAAAGGGATCTTGAAAAAATCTGATGAACTGAAAACACTTTGTGATGTTGAAGTGGCTACAGTCATATACGGCCCTTACAGGAATGAACCATACGCATTTCCAAATAATAATGTTGTACGCAACACTTTTATAAAGTTTAAAGAGTTGCCGATATTGGACAGATCTAAGAAGATGGTGACAAGAGAAGAGTTCACTATGAAAAGGATCAAGAAGTTGGAGGAACAACTTCAAAAGATAAGAAAGGAAAATAGGGTCAAGGAAATGACAAATGAGATGTATGAGTTGTTCAATAGAAAAACTCTTTCTGTTGACATGAGCACTTCCTATCTCAACGACCTACGTTGTGTGATAAAAAAGAATCTCAAACAGGTACATGAACTAATGATAAAAGAGGCTGATGGAGAGGGTTCTACATCGAATGCCCCTCAACCCATTGTCGAACCAATGGTATCCAGTAGGGACAATTTTGAAGGACCAACGGATCCTTCTCCTCTATTGTTTTCAGAAATGGCTCCTCCAATGTATTCTCCTACATTGACACAACCAATCGAACCTTCAATTGGTATATCAACCTCAACGAATAATGATCATAATCTCTCTGTTAACTTACCAGATAGTCCTACAATTTCTGGGTTGCTTAACACGAAGGATGATGATGTGATGACCTTATTGGCTGATCCGTTTTTTAAAAATATAAATGTTCAAGATCCAAACAACGCCAAAAAAAACTAAGGACCAATGTGTATATTTTTAATTTGTACTATTTTCTAAGTACTTATAGTCAAATGGAGTATTTATGTTGTTTACTATTTTTCATATCTAAATTATATCATTGGACTCTTCGGATAAGTTTCTCTTCGTCCTCCTTTGAATTGTTCTTCTGTCGTATTTCTTGATGTGTTTCAAAGTTTGTTGTTTCATTCACTTATTAAATCGATGGTCAATTATTCTTATGTTTATGATACTTATTTTTCATTTATTTTTATTATTATTATTGAAATGTTGTTGTTAGTTTAATTTTTCAAAATGACCTCTTATACTTGAAATTAACAAAACCAATTTACATATAGGATAAAACTTTATTTTTAAACTTTTCTGGTGTAAACTAGTAACACATCTAGTATTATAATAGTGGCTTTTATATGTTAAAAAGTTCAAAGGTTCTATTATAACTTAATTTTTAGAATTGATGTTTGCACTCCCAAAACACAGAATTGGATCACTAAATTTATATTTTGGTGCTATTTTTCTCATTTTTTCACTTCGTGAGGTAGAGAAATTCTGCATATGTGCAAAGTCTATTGGACAAAATAAATGTGTCCCCTGCATTAGGAATATAACTTTATGGTTTATTTATTGGAAGATACAACTATTCATATAAGAAATAAAAAATAAGGCAAGGAAGATAATAATAAATTAATAGGTAAAATTTGAACTACGACAGGTACTAATACACAAAATTTAATATAAAATTGAGATTTACAAATATCCTAATGTTACTGAACATGTCGGTGAAATATATTTTTAATGATGTTCATCTGACCCGAAAGGGCATGTTTATGTTGTGATAATATTTCCTGTTCTGCCATGTATTGTTAATTTTGAACAACAGTTGGTCTGTATATCTATTTTAGGTTGTGCATATTCTTGTGTTATAGTATATCTTTTAGGTTTTATTTATACTTAGATCTTTTCCAATAGTTGTCTTTATTGTCAAATTCGGTGACTTGTGCAATTAATGATTTTCCAGAGACAAAGTCAATGTAAGATAATATAGATAGTTTGGTTGATAATATGTGTCTGATGTGATCCAAAAAAATTAAGTCAATTGATAGTATCGAGTGTTAATGTTTTCATTAAGCTGTTGTCATTCCTATAGAGTCTACTGTGTCAAGTTTGTGCATGTTGATAGTTGTTTTCAGTTTGTTTGTCATTTTCCATGAGTGGTGACTTTTTGTCTTCACTTTGTCGTATCGCAGTAGTCCTAATTAACCTTAAAATAAGTTGTATGAATTAGCTGACAAATGTATAATGGACAAGCTTATGATACCATGCATGTGTGTGCATGTTGGTATCTTCCTAAGAGTGATTGTTTGATTTCTCAATATTAAATTATCTAGCTTCGTTTATACTATATATTTCAGGGATTCTCTTTTCCTGAGTTTGCACATATAAATAGAAGAAGTGATTACCATTGCCAAATAGTTTTCATGGAATAATAAAATAATACATAGATTGTATGAATATTCATTGATCTTAAATGTTGTCATGTGATAAACTGTCACTTCTATGATTCAAGTTTGTTTCAAGTCTAATTCTTGCTAGGTAGAAGAGTGAAGTCTCAGTATGTATGATGTTGAAGTTTCTAACTCAAGGATAAGAAGTAGTTTAAGTTTTTTGTGTTATGATAAGTTTGTATTTTACCTACTTTTAAGTTTCTAAGCTTAAACCATTATGTTCTCAGAGAGAAAAAGAAGGCATTTATGGTGTTTAAACCTTGAAAATTAGGTTTTCATAATTTACAGTCGATCGAGTAGATATAAAGTAAAAAGGTTCAAAGATGAAGGTTATCGTTGCCACAAAGTGATGTTGATGCCTTCGCAAGTCCACATGTGGCTCCGCATCACTAACTTACTAAATTGAAACTATAGGAAGAATGGTCGCACAAAAAGTTTTGTGTGTGGTAAACATATGCAGTGCAATTCTTAATATAGGGATGCATCTCCCCTACATATCAAATTACGTTAGAAACGACAATTTTACCATACTACTTGATATGAGAAATCACTCGTGACTGAAACAACAAATACAGTGGAGCAGTACGTGTATGAGACCTAATTATAATGACCTGGTCTGTTATGTTTTGAAATTATTATAAAGTTATTATTTTACCCCTCCCAATATTGGCTTCGACTCAAACTCTGATTTTTGTTTCGATGATTCCATTTTGTACAGAACGTCAAGAATAATCTTAAAAATATGATTTGTATATACAGTATTTGAACGAATTCTAATGGTCCTTTTGATGTTTTGGGAGTTGGCTGATTTTTCTGGTCCATAAGTTTTATACCCTTTGCGTCTCCGATAGGCCTTCCGCTTAAGCGACCTTCACTTAAGCCAAGGCATGATCTCTAAAGCGAAGGGCAAACTTTAGCGGGGTTAACTAAAGTTCTTTTCTTAAAAGATGTATGTCGGGAGTAGGTATTTCCAAAGAGATTTAGAATGTTTTTTACATTTAAATAAGAATGGAAACTTAGATTGCCAAAGAGACTTCGGGCTTGTTTTCAGAAAATAGTAACCGCTTTCTAATGAAGTAAAAGAGGAAACTGAGATTTCCATGATAGCCTTTGAGCTAAATTTTTGAGCACTAATCTCAAATCACAGATGAATTTGTTTTTAAAACATATGAGCTAAGTATATTTTTTGGAGTAGTATTGAACACCGATATGAAGATGCGAGTTCATATTAACTCAAGTCTCCATGAACCATGTAGCCATTCTGGATAGAAATGTGTCGTACTTTTTAGATGAACCCATTGACAATAGCCTAGTGGATCCACTTAGTAGTTCTGGTCCTATACTCCGGCAAGATGTATGGTGACCGGGCAGCGTTTGCCTAATGCCATTGTACCATCACTATAGCTATTAAGTGATGGTTTTCTATTAGAGAAACCCCCACAACAATAATTGCTTGGTTCCTGAGCTTAGAGCGAATGGAGGAATGAGAAATCATTCATGCATTGCGCAGGTAAACTTTGAGAGGGAGCATGATATGATTTTTTTTAATTATATTATGATTATGAGATGACATGATGTTTCAAACAGTTTTCTTTTTTCTTTATGTTGCAATTATTTTAAACTTCTTCTTATTAAAATGAGTTTAATTAAGTATCAGGAGTTGAGTATCTTATGTTTAGTATCTGGGGTTGATATGTGCTTCATTGAGTCAAGTATGATATCTTTATAGTTGAGTATCTTATCCTTGAGTACTTTTCAGTTTAGTAAGTTGTGTAGTTTTGAGTATCCTGGAGTATTTCTTGAGTAGAGTTAGTTTGAAAAGAGGTAAGTATTTTTCCATTTTTATCAACTTCAAGCTTATGTTATTCTTTAGATTTCCATTTACATGCTCATACCTTCCACGTACTGAGACATTTGACCTGCATCTTCTCATGATGCAGACACAAGTATTCAGGATCTTCATCAGGAGCTTCGTCGATACATGCAAGAGTTCGAGATAGCTATGGTGAGCCTCCTTTATTCGGGTGGATTTCATTTACTTTTCAATTTAGTCAGGATGTCGTGGGTCTAGTCCCGACATTCATATTAATCAGTTAGAGGCTTCATAGATAGTCAGTATAGTTGAGAAGGCTGTATCACTCATTTTATTAAATATTTTAAAGACTAAAGTTGTCTTTTTATGGTTAGTAGTATACATTTTATTATATAAAGTTTTCTTTGGACTTAAAGTTTGTGTGTAAGTTTTACGAACTTTTATTTTAGTTTTAAGCCTTTGTATGCTTAAGTTTGTCTTCCGCTTGTTGTTAGCCATGATGAGGGCTCTGTTGGGGACCAACAATGGTTCTTTCGTGCCTGTTGGCCACCTCCAGGGTGTAGACTCAAGTCGTGACATAAAGTTTTTGTATAAATTCTACAGATTGCATCACAGTTCATAGAAACTTCTACGGGCTATAGACCAGGACTGTAGAATGAAATTTGAGCCTTAAAATATAGTTAAAATTTAGAGATAGTTGTTTGTCATCACGGCGGACCCTCTTCTTCCTTTATGTTTATGTTTTTTTCTATTTGTGAAATCAACACTTTTGAAACATGTAATTATCTTTTCAATTTGTTTTAATAAAGTGAATGAACTAATTTTTTTTTATGTTTTTCAAGAAATTCTACATTTTTCAAATTAATAAATTGAGGGTAATAGAGAAATGTTTTTTATACTTTCTTAATTTGTGAAAATGGACAAGTAATTAGGGACAACTAAAAAAAGGAAAAATGGAAGAGTGATTAGTGACAGAGGGAGTACAACTGTAGGACATTTTTAGGAAGAGACAACTCTTTTCAACCATCGACTAAGAAGAAATGGAGTAAAAATTATTGGGGCCATTCTGGGAAGCTGCTATGATGACCAAGGGACCACTAGAGCTATAGCAGCCAAGGGACTTGGATAGTGATCCTAGATAGTCCTTTCCTAGATAATCCTATGTAAGTCCAAGGCAGGTCGATCTCAGCTTTAGTCAACTAGATTGACCCAATTTAGACTTAAGAATTTTACCGCGGGTATTTTTTAAAATGAAAGGATGGATCATAATATTTAAACGGATTTAATCAAGCATGACATAAACTCAATAAAATTGAAGTTCTTTCTTCCACTGTCATATAGAGAGATAGACAATATATATATGGATCCCAATATGATTAATATTTATCATATTGACTATAAAAGGAGATTTTTCTTTCATCATAGTCATAAATGTACATATTCATTTGATAAAAATTTAGTAAACATCTTGAGTATTTTTCCTAAAATGAATAAAATATATCTTTTTAATTCTAACACTATTGTAAACACATCATTTCTAGATGTGTTTTGTGCAATTATTTCAGATTGACTTCTCTCAAGACTATTATAGAATTATATACAATGTGAATCGAGTGACAGGTTGGTGAGTATGATATATGAAGAAAAACATTATTCAGCAAGATTTAGTTTCAAATATTTTTGAAAGCAACATAATTTTTTTTATCTAAATATGGTTTATTCAAAATGAAAGAAAATAATAATGTGCTTTGACAAGCGATGTAACTTGTTCAATCATACATACATCACCATTTAAGATTTTAAAAATATTTGTATTTTTTAATTAATAATTAAAATTGAATATTTTTAAGAATATTCAAATACTATCAAAATTTATATTTCATCCGAACCAATATATAAATGTTCCCTTGTTTCAATATTTAATTATGTACATACTTGAATCAAAATATACTTTTTATTTTTTTAAAAAACTCGATGACGGAAATGAATAAACAAATATGTTTGGGATACTTTATGACCATTTTCTATGTACACTACTCAAATTTTAATAACATTAATATTTTTCCTAATAAGTTGGTTAACATAATACCAGAACCATAAGTAAATATATTTCAAAATAATTCTATCTAAGTTATATATAATATCCCTTCATTTAGTGTTTTTCCAAAATTGTACTTGCAAGCAATAAAAAAATCTCTATTTCAAACTTTTAAAAAAATATAGAGAATTAAAATTTTCTCTATAAATAGGAGTCAATCCCAGGCAACAAAATCAAAACTACTACTGCTACTACAACAAATTCATTTTAACCCTAATATCCAAACAAACACATTTTCCCTCCCCTTTAGCCATGACAAGAAACAAAGTGATCTATGCTTTGATTGATGATGATACCAAAAGAAAAATCTCATATGATAAAAGACTGAAAGGGATCTTGAAAAAATCTGATGAACTGAAAACACTTCGTGATGTTGAAGTGGCTACAGTCATATACGGCCCTTACAGGAATGAACCATACGCATTTCCAAATAATAATGTTGTACGCAACACTTTTATAAAGTTTAAAGAGTTGCCGATATTGGACAGATCTAAGAAGATGGTGACAAGAGAAGAGTTCACTATGAAAAGGATCAAGAAGTTGGAGGAACAACTTCAAAAGATAAGAAAGGAAAATAGGGTCAAGGAAATGACAAATGAGATGTATGAGTTGTTCAATAGAAAAACTCTTTCTGTTGACATGAGCACTTCCTATCTCAACGACCTACGTTGTGTGATAAAAAAGAATCTCAAACAGGTACATGAACTAATGATAAAAGAGGCTGATGGAGAGGGTTCTACATCGAATGCCCCTCAACCCATTGTCGAACCAATGGTATCAAGTAGGGACAATTCTGAAGGACCAATGGATCCTTCTCCTCTATTGTTTTCAGAAATGGCTCCTCCAATGTATTCTTCTACATTGACACAACCAATCGAACCTTCAATTGGTATATCGACCTCAACGAATAATGATCATAATCTCTCTGTTAACTTACCAGATAGTCCTACAATTTCTGGGTTGCTTAACACGAAGGATGATGATGTGATGACCTTATTGGCTGATCCGTTTTTTAAAAATATAAATGTTCAAGATCCAAACAACTCCAAAAAAAAACTAAGGACCAATGTGTATATTTTTAATTTGTACTATTTTCTAAGTACTTATAGTCAAATGGAGTATTTATGTTGTTTACTAATTTTGATATCTAAATTATATCATTGGACTCTTCGGATAAGTTTCTCTTCGTCCTCCTTTGAAGTGTTCTTCTGTCGTATTCCTTGATGTGTTTCAAAGTTTTTTTGTTTCATTCACTTATTAAATCGATGGTCAATATTCTTATGTTTATGATACTGATTTATTTATTTTTAATTTATTTTTATTATTATTGAAATGTTGTTGTTAGTTTAATTTTTCAAAATGACCTGTTACACTTAAAAATTAACAAAACCAATTTACATATAGGGTAAAACTTTATTTTTAAACTTTTCTGGTGTAAACTAGTAACACATCTAATATTATAATAGTGGCTTTTATATGTTAAAAAGTTCAAAGCTTCTATTATAACTCAATTTTTAGAATTGATGTTTGCACTCCCAAAACACAGAATTGGATCACTAAATTTATATTTTGGTTCTATTTTTCTCAGTTTTTTCCCTTCGTGAGGTAGAGAAATTCTGCATATGTTCAAAGTCTATTGGACAAAATAAAAATGTCCCCTGCATTAGGAATATAACTTTATGGTTTATTTATTGGAAGATACAACTATTCATATAAGAAATAAAAAATAAGGCAAGAAAGATAATAATAAATTAATAGGTAAAATCTGAACTACGACAAGTACTAATACACAAAATTTAATATAAAATTGAGATTTACAAATATCCTAATGTTACTGAACATGTCGGTGAAATATATTTTTAATGATGTTCATCTGACCCGAATGGGCATGTTTATGTTGTGATAATATTTCTTGTTCTGCCATGTATTGTTAATTTTGAACAACAGTTGGCCTGTATATCTATTTTTGGTTGTGCATATTTGTGTTATAGTATATATTTTAGGTTTTATTTATACTTAGATCTTTTCCTATAGTTGTCTTTATTGTCAAATTTGGTGACTTCTGCAATTAATGATTTTGTAGAGGCAAAGTCAATGTAAAATACTATGGATAGTTTGGTTGATAACATGTGTCTGTTGTGATCCAAAAAAATTTAGTCAATTGACAATATCGAGTGTTAATGTTTTCATTAAGCTGTTGTCATTCCTATTGAGTCTACAGTGTCAAGTTTGTGCATGTTGATAGTTGTTTTCAGTTTGGTTGTCATTTTCCATGAGTGGTGACTGTTTGTCTTCACTTTGTCGTATCGCAGTAGTCCTAATTAACCTTAAAATAAGTTGTATGAATTAGCTGACAAATGCATAATGGACAAGCTTATGATACCATGCATGTGTGTGCATGTTGACATCTTACTAAGAGTGATTGTTTGATTTTGAATATTAAATTAGCTAGCTTCATTTATACTATATATTTCAGGGATTCTCTTTTCCTGAGTTGGCACATATAAATAGAAGAAGTGATTACCATTGTCAAATAGTTTTCATGGAATAATGAAATAATACATAGACTGTATGAATATTAATTGATCTTAAATGTTATCATGTGATAAACTGTAACTTCTATGATTCAAGTTTGTTTCAAGTCTAATTCTTGCTAGGTAGAAGAGTGAAGTTTCAATATGTATGATGTTGAAGTTTCTAACTCAAGGATAAGAAGTAGTTTAGGTTTTTTGTGTTATGATAAGTTTGTATTTTACCTACTTTAAGTTTCTAAGCTTAAACTATTATTATCTCAGAGAGAAAAAGAAGGCATTTACGGTGTTTAAACCTTGAAAAGTAAGTTTTCATAATTTACAGTCGATCAAGTAGATATAAAGTAAAAAGGTTCAAAGATAAAGGTTATTAAGTAGTTTGTTGCATCAAAGTGATGTTGATGTCTTCGCATGTCCACATGTGGCTCCGCATCACTAACTTACTAAATTGAAACTATAGGAAGAATGGTCGCACAAAAAGTTTTGTATGTGTGTGGTAAACATATGCGGTGCAATTCTTAATATGGGGATGCATCTCTCCTACATATCAAATTACGTTAGAAACGACAATTTTACCATACTACTTGATATGAGAAATCATTCGTGACTGAAACAACAAATACTGTGGAGCAGTACGTGTATGAGACCTAATTATAATGACCTGGTCTGTTATGTTTTGAAATTAGAGAAAAGACATAAAGACACCATCAAAGTTGTCCTGTATTTGCATTAAGACACCTTAACTTTTAAAATGTCCTATCACCCCACATAACTATTTAATTTCTTTGTAAATGGACCATTTTGACCCATTTCCTAGTCTGAGTTGTTACCACGCACTTGAGGCCCGTCATGCATTATTGTTACTGCCATGGACCAGTTTAAAGGTGCCATGTGTCATTATTTTTCTTTATTATTAATTGTTTTATCATTTTATGTCATCTTCCCCAAATTTAAACCCAAAAAAATCATTGTTAGCCCTAATTTTTCAATTTCATAGTTTTTTCCATAGCAAAATCAATGTTGACACTCTTTGTTTGACCACTTCATCATCTTCTCTAAGAAAATAAGACACCACTATTGGCGAGAAACTTCTGGATCAATGAAGAATATGATTTTCTTGTTCAATAAATTCAAAATAAACACTTCCAAGCTATGGATGCTCCTGTCTAAGCATCACAACTGGCCATAATGGCTGAGAAAAAGATTGTCTGCCACAAGTTGGCCAATGGAACATTATGAACAAGAAAATGGTTAATGGAGGAATTGTTGTTAATTGGATCTGCATTAACTTTTCTTGCAATGTGCAAGAAAGTGTTAGCATGGGTTTTATTCTGAGTTAGTATAAATGTGTGAGTTATTTAGGTCTGAGTTTTGCTACCAAAAGGGTTGTAACTAATAGCAATCCCATATTCAAAATTTTGTTGTCACCTAACTCCATAGCTGAATAAAAAAAAATCCGAATGAAGAAAAATTAATGAAAATTTCTTGAAGGTGCAAGCCAAACAGAGAAGAAAAGAAATGGGGAAGATGAATTCTCTTTGAAGAATAGGGTCTGGTCGGGTCTGGTCGGGTCAGGTTGAATAGGGAGTTGAGCAACACGCGCCACTACATAGATGAGAAAATGGGTCAAAATGGCCCATTTACAAAGAAATTAATTAGTTCTGTGGGGTAATAGGACACTTTAAAAGTTAAGGTGTCTTTATGCAAATACGGAACAAGTTTGATGGTGTCTGTATGTCTTTTCTCTTTGAAATTATAATAAAGTTATTATTTTACCCCTCCCAATATTGGCTTTGATTCAAACTCTGATTTTTGTTTCGATGATTCCATTTTTTACAGAACGTCAAGAATAGTCTTCAAGTATGATTTGTATATACAGTATTCGAACGAATTCTAATGGTCCTTTTGATGTTTTGTGTCACGACCCAAATCGGGGACGCGACTGGCACCCACACTACCCTCCTGTGTGAGCGAACCAACCAATCTAAACCCAAATAAATTAAACCAAATACAACGCGGAAGACTTAACTCAATACGAAAAATAAATACGATACATATCCCCAAAATCCGGAAGTCATCATCACAAGAACATCTATGATCACATTACAGAACTAAGAGTATTCTAAGAAGTTAAACAAATGAAAGCTAGTCCATGCCGGAACTTCAAGGCATCAAGACATGAAGAAGAAGATCCAGTCCAAGCTAGAAGCATAGCTCACCCTGAGATCCGGTACAGTGAAGACTGGCTAGAATCGCGGTCGAGTTGAAGACGACGGCACGGTTGCTGCACTCTACAAATACAAGAAAGAAACAAACAAGTAGGAGTCAGTACAACCACACGTACTGAGTAGGTATCATCGGCCAACTCAGAATAGAAAACAGTATATATCAGTTAATCTCACAAATCAACTATAATACTCAACATGTAGTAACAACAAATACTACAATCATCAATAAATATCACCAAGTTCATCCAGGAGGACTCATGCCTCAAAACCATACTCATTAACAGGTTCATAGACTCAGCATATTAACATCTTTCAAGATTCATAACTTATTCCTCTCGTGTCGGTACGTGACACTCCGATCCATATTCTATCCCATGCCGGAACGTGGCACTCCGATCCATATTCTATCCTGGTGCCAGAATGTGGCACTCCGATCCTCATTTCTATCCTGGTGCCGGAACGTGGCACTCTGATCCTCATTTCTATCCTGGTGCCGGAACGTGGCACTCCGATCCTCATTTCTATCCTGGTGCCAGAACGTGGCACTCCGATCCTCATTTCTATCCTGGTGCCGGAACGTGGCACTCCGATCCTCATATTCATAGAGCCTTCTTTTATACCAAGGCGTCATAATTCTCATAACATAATTCATCAAGCCTTCTTTATACTAAGGCATTACAATAACAATACAAGTTTCATCAAGCCTTCTTTATACTAAGGCATCATAAATCTCATAACAAGTTCAACAAGCCTTCATTTACACTAAGGCATCATAAATCTCATAACAAGTTCAACAAGCCTTCATTTACACTAAG